>JAOSBN010094947.1:0-10624 GCA_027563595.1 Erythroxylum suave
AACCAAGGGACTGATCCACTGATCCGGGATCACACCTCCAACCACCTGGTCGCCTCTGCGGATGAAGCTGGTGGCGCCGAGTCCCGTAGGCTGAAGATTGTGGAACACATTCTCGTGGGCAGAAGGGTCGGCCTGGTAGGTCTCATGGCTGATGCCGATATGCTTGAAGTCCTCAGCATTGCCTCTCCACCAAGACATCACTTCGCTGTGGGTGGAGCCGGTTGCAAAGTTCAGCGAATCCTCGAGGCTGCGCCAGTATGTGATCATGAGCAGCTCGCCACCGGCCGTGACCGTCCGCGCAAAGTACGACGTGGTGCCGAGGAAGCCATTGTCAGACGCGTTTTGAACGAGCGACTCGGCTATCTTCCTTGAGAACGTCTTGAACTGTTTGACCCCTGGAGCGAAGAAGCCCAGAGGGTGATTTGGTCGCAACCTCAAGATCTGAATCGTAATCGGCTCGTGGCTGGCGTGGGTCTCTTGGTTGATCTCGCCTCGAGCATCTGGTACGATCGCCGTGGTTCGATAGGGTATCACGCGATTCATGTGCGGATTCGGGATCAATGAGAAAGTTATGGCCAAGGTATTGGCTGTGCGTGCGAGAAGCAATCCGACGGCAGGAAGCAAAATCCATGTTCTCGGTACAAGCACAAGGAGTACACCTTGCAGGCATGCGCCGATGACGAGGGTTGTCGAAAACGACAGGCTGGCGGCAAGAAGTGTTTCTGTGATCTTGTAACTCGAAACACCAGAGTTTGTGGTCTTCGGTCGATTCAAGACGCTGGGGATGATTGTGTTTGGTGTCGTCATTTCGTTGTCTTTTGGCGGACTGAATGTTCATTCCAATGGAGTTTGAACTTCTACACAGCAGACGTAGCTTGACTGAGGTGCTCAAGTGAACATCAAGTCTGCTCAAAACCGATGGGCTTGTCCGGTCGCCGTCGCCATGTTGCCTGCACAGTGCGTACTGGTCGGGTAATTTAGAGTTCTTCCACCCCCCGATTTACTAGAAAATTCGTACTGACTGGCATTCTGCTTCAACACTCTACACCAGGAATTAAGTGATGGGATCTGAGTATGTAGTAACTACGCCAATCCTGAATATCTATACCAAGTTTGAGTATCTCATAACGTAAAATACGAATGTGGTAGATTATTTAACGTAGGTAATCTTAGATTCTAGGGAATCTATTAGAAATCCCCCCGCAGTATTCTAGATTTGTAAAGATATACGAATCTCGCCGACGTATTTCTCAATAACTATAGAAGACAAACATCTTAAACTTAGTATAGATACTCAGGATTGGCGTAGTTACTATATACTCAGATCTCATCACTTGATTCCTGGTGTAGAGTGTTGAAGCAGAATGTATGAAAGTGCATGCAAGCATGATTTTTACTAGTAAATTGGAGGTGGAAGAACTCTAAATTACCCGACCAGTACACGGCCTGTTTTGCCGTGGTCGATCTGATCGCCATCTATCAAAGCTCGAGGTTACAGTTTGACGGCCGGCCCCATTATTTCAGCCAATCGAGAGAACACTCTTCGCGAGACATCCCGAGCCAGCTATCGCTACGTATGTAGCACATCGAATAGCAGGTATCAGTGGAGATCATCACGTTCAAGGGGATGAGGCACCAACACGTCTCCATGTACGTGCAGACCTCTCGTCATGGGGCCAAGAAGAATGCGTAGCACCGCAGATCACCTCATGCGCGACAGGGTAGCTTTGGCGTGCGGCAATGTTGTCTGATATCTGTAGATCCGAGGGTAACGCCCGGCCACGCTATTGATGGGGAGTGTGCTAATGTAGACAGGGGTCCTGCTCGTAAGACAGGATCTGGCTTTTACATAGAATACTTTTCACTTACACACGCGGGCGTATCCATACAGGATACCGTAACTTACTGTGTCGAACAGGATGGAGGTATGTGCCCGCCGGTCACGACATGAGGGGGCTGCCGTGGTCGGTTGGGAGTCGTTGGTACGAGGTGTGTGGTCAAGGGCCCCAGTCTTTGTTATCAAGTAACGATATCGGCCTTACTAATGGTCACACTCTGTGGACGTGACATACATGTGTATGTAGGTCAGCAGTCGATAGTCAAAGCAAGTTCAGGCGCCAATGTGATATCTGTGAGATATGTGATGACTCCAGAGAGAGTGTGACGGGCACAGGTAGAAAGTAAGGAGGGATATATCAGCTCTTACAAGTATTACATGTCACCAAATCCTATTGATCCTGCGCCCACTCACACTTCCCGAGGTCCAGCTCACCCTCCTCGCTGCAAAGAGCTCTTCTTCACCACCATCGCGCCCACATCTAGGGCCGATGTGGCACCCAGAATTTCAAAAACTGCAACCTCAGCCTTCCATTCCCTCGCAAGCCAGTTGCACAGCTCGATTGCGACAAGCGAATCAATGCCGAAGGTATCAATTCGGCTGTCCAAGGCAATCTTCTCTACCGAGAAACCTGTGATAAGTGAAACTTTGGCCCTGAAGGCTTCTGCGGCAACAATGATGGCATCGTGAGAGTCGCTGGCCGCATTGAAAGCTGTATGGTAGTCGAGGACTTCTGATCGTTCGTCTTCTTGGTCGGAGTGCATGGTAGCTGGGATTTGACGCATGCATCTGAACAGTGGTCGGTGCAATTGTGAGGCTAGGTCGTTGTTTGCGGTCTTGTTGGCTGGTAGTTCGAGGCCAACGACGATTTGAGTTGACGCGAGTTCTTCGGTTTTACGGACAGGATCGCAAACATAGTCGAAGATCGCGAAAAACTCGGCTTTTGAAAGGGGGCTGAATACACCTGTGCGAAGGAGACGGTCCATGATGCCCGCGTTTTCGGCAACGAAGCCTTCCTCGAGGACCACGCCTAGATCAATCACTGTGGCTTGTTCGCCTAGTGTCCTGCGGTAATGGGCGAGGCTGTCTTGATAGGTATTGCCGGCAGCGTAGTTGGCCTGGCCACCATTTCCGACGATTCCAGACACGGATGATAGAAGGATGAAGAAGTCCATTCCTTTTGGTAAAGCCTGATGTAGGTTCCAGGATCCCTGGATTTTTGGCCGGGTGCAAGTTTTCCAATCCTCAAAAGACATCTTCGAGAAAGTTGCGTCCTAGTACACATTAGCCTGCGTTCCTCTATACTTCAATTCGTCTTACTCTGAGGACCATTGATGCTTGCACGATGCCCTTTACAGGGGGCATATCATGTGCGGCGAGTGCCGTAATGAGATTGTGAAAGTCAGAGATGTCGCAGAGTGGGCACTCCACTCTGACACCTGCCGCGGTCAAATCGGATATCAATTTGAGCGCTTTTTTGTCTGAAGGTCCAGATCGTGACAGGAGCAGTAGGTTTTTCGCTCCATAGCGAGCTAGCCAGCGAGCCAGACTCTGACCTAGTCCTCCAAAGCCGCCAGCAATCACGTACGTCGCGTTTCCATCGAATATGTAGTTAGATCTCGATGCAGACACAACCTAAGAGTGTTAGTAGAATCATGACAAAGAGGACCTGCGTCGAACTTACCGGTACCTTTGAAGTCTTATGAGGGTCAATCACCGTGCTACCTGAGCATTCATTGTCCCGAACGTGTTGAAATGCTTGCTGCAGTTCAGAGAGGGGGTAGGAGTTGGCAATGTTTGCTGGACGAAGGCGTCCTCGTTCAAACAGAGAGACAACAGCGTTTATCATTGATTTAGTGAGACTTGAGTGTTGCTCAATGAACTTGCACAGATCGATTACTGCGAACGACACATTGGTCAACGACTCATAAACTGGTAAGTCGTGCTGCAGATCGAGATGCGTATCTGAGACTCTTATGAGTCGACCAAATGGAGCAAGACACCGTTCCAATGCGATCGAAGTGTTCCTGGTAATTGAATTCAGGATCACATCGACGCCCCCGCCAGTCATGGACTTGATGCGTTCGGCGTAGGCTCCACCTTGAGTCAAGAAGATGTGATCATCCTGCATGCCGTAACTGTTTGCCAAAACTTGTTTCTGCTCATTTGAATCAACAGTTGCGAATGTGTGTACCCCAATTGACAAAGCGATCTGAACCGCAGCTTGTCCTATACTGCTAGTAGCAGCGTGTATGAGGATGGACCCATACTGGTCCAAACGCGCTACATGAACGATGCCGAGATAGGCTGTCAATGATGGCGCCAGGAAACTGGCGGCTTGCTGAATGCTCATGCTGTCGGGAACTTTGGCAGCAAGACTGCACTTTGTGCGCACAAATCGCTTATATGCACCTGGACTCAGCACAAATACCCGCTCGCCAGCACGTAGGTCGAGACTGAGTGAGCCGACACGAGTGACTACACCGGTACACTCGGTGCCTATATCATTACTGTTGGTCGCTCCTAGGGTGATCGGGTAATCAATATGGTTCAAACCCATAGCTTGGACCTCGACTTCTATCTCGTCAGCTTTGAGCGGCTCGTAGAATGATTCGTCCTCAATAAATTCGAATGACTCAAGCGAGCCAACTTGCCCGAAATTGAGCTTCAGTGGAGTTTCCGAATAAAAGTCTTGAAGACGAGTTGGCCGTACAGTCCTCTGAAAGATATGCTGGTCAAGTTGAACGTGACTTTCGAGACGAGGAATGTGTAGCCTTCCGTCGATCTCGACATATTCAGGTTCGCAAATACCTCGTTCCAGCTGACGAATTGTTTGCAGTGAAACTTTGACGATGTTATCGCAATGTTTTGACTGGCAAGAGGCTTCCTCTAGTGTGAGTGTGATTAGGTCAACGTGGGGATTTTCGAACTGGCAAACTCGGAAAAGGCCTCTAATGCTGCCATAGTACGCAACTTCAGGCAAGCAGCCGCCGCCTTTGCTTACCCAAACGATACTGCTAGCTAAAGAAAGCAGCAACTGGATAGCCTGGAACGATGAGGCATCCATGTCGCCAATGATCGATTTCTCGAGCTCATGTAGCACAATGTAGTGCGTTCCATCTATGGTGGAAGTCGTAGCAATTTCTTCAAGCTCAAGATGGCTAATATGTCCCACCTGCGGCGACAATGCGTTATGAACACTCTTCGCCAGAGCTTTTTGGGTGGATGATGATTTGTTGTACATGATTACGACCCCGAGCGAATTGCCTTGTGATAAGCTCGTGCCGTCCTGCTTAGCCAGCAGTCTCGGGCGAATTACGGTCGAGTCTTCTACTGCGGAAGGTACTTCGTTGAGCGTGTCTTGTGTACTGCAAGAAGGTCTAATCTCGATAGCGGTAGCAATCATGAGACTGACGTGATGGCAATCGGGCTCCACATAGTCTCTGAACACGATTTCCGTACCTGAAAAGCCGTTGCATTGGAGCAAATCGTTCCACTGCCGCTCGCTGACACAAGGTCCTCGCCCATTGTCCTTGCGGAAGTCTTCAGAGAGCCACCACCCTGGTAGTAGCCCAAAGATAAACGGGAGTCGGATAGTATCGGTAGAAGTGACTTCTATCAGAATGAGTTTCCCGCCTGGCCTGAGCAGAGCACGAGTATTCTGCAACGTTCTGCTAAGATCTCGAGTGGCATGGAGTACGTTAGCTGCGATCACCACATCGTAATTGTGCTGCGAGAAGTCTTGGTTCTCAAGATTGGCTTCGATATCCAGAACATGGTAGTTGATCTTAGAGTAGCCGTCGAACCTGTTTTGGGCACGGTGTATTAACGATGGACTGATGTCCGTGAAGGTGTATTCTTGATAATGAGACATTGTTTTGCTTCGATTCAAGATGTTGAGAATGGCCGCCGTAGTGGCTCCGGTGCCAGCACCTATCTCTAGAAATTTCATGTTGGGAAATTTGTGTACTAATGCACTCAACCATCGTGCTGCAACAGTGAACATTGGAGACGCTTCTTCGTAGAAGTCCGTGAGAAGCTGAGTGTCGTTGAAGATCATGTGCAAAGGATCTGTCTCTCCCATCAGGATTTGGGAAAGATTGCAGCCGACTTTGGTGATCAGTTCACCATACTTTGTCTTGCCAAGCTCTTTGGTTAAGATATCAAGGAGCGTAGTATCGAGACGCATTTCCCGTCGTATTTTCTGCATCATAGTGTCCAGTGCAACAAGATCGTCATCCAGCAGCCTCCTCATTTCACCAATGTAATTCTGGTGAGCCTCAATAGGAGTCTGATTCAAGTCTTGCAATTGCTTGAGAGCCTGATCGACAAAAGACATCGCCAAAAGATCCAGCTTCTGGGAACGCTCAATCGCTTCACCGTCAAACTGTCTCGCCTCTTCACAGTACTCGACAATCTCATCGCAGTCAAACATCTCAAGATCCAAATCGTAACAAGTACTAAAACATGCATTTTTGACAGCAGCCAGCGTACCATTGTTTGCGTGGAGGCGCATGACAGTAGTAGTCTCAAAGTCTTCCATCTCGATACGTACCTGCATGTCTTGTGTGGACACAACCGAAAGGCTTGACGAAGACACGGTTTTGCTGATCATTCTGCTCTTCATGACAGCCTGGATTTCGCAAGCCGTGTCATTGCCAGCACCCTGTGAAGAGATCCAGATCCGACCTATCCGTGTGGGTACCATAGTCGTTGACGAAGTCCTCGACTTGCGGCGCAGTGCCACAAAGGCAAGGTGAAACAGGCTGTCTAATGTCGTAGGATGCACCACTGGATGTTGAGATGATTCTGTCTCACCACAGTCGTGACTCATCCAAGTCAAGGGGGCAACTGTTCCAAGTGCTGTCTTATCGTTGTCATGCCGCACGTTCCTCAATGCTTGGAAGGAGGAGCCATACTCCAGACCGACATCTTGTTTCAGCATTTGGTACAATTCAGCCTGGTCGACAGGCTCTTCACAGCTCATAACAGCGTCCCTTTGGATCTTCAAGACTCTATCGCCGTCCAGAACAGTTTCTCTTCTGCCAACAACATTTTGAGCAGGAGAAGTGCAGTGTGCAGTAATAGTGCACTGACAGATTTTGTCCCATCGATCATGAGATCTCCTTGCGTAAAGTGTGAAGTCATAGGTGTATGCCATTGCGCTTGTTCCTGTTTGACGAAGCGAGACCTGAGTTTCGACTGGCTTTGAGATCGAGACAACTAGAGGAGCGATGAAGAAAGCTTGCTTGATTTCGTATCCACATGGCTTGCGATCCTCGTTCAGTAGTCGTACCGCTTCGACAGCCATTACAAGCATGCCAGCTGCTGGATAAAGCAAGACACCATCGACCCTGTGGTGCTCGATCCAGGGCAGTTCTGTGCTCCGAATCACGAAGTTCCATTTGGGCTCTAGATCGTTCCACTCCAAGCTTGGACAGCCCAGCAGGGGGTGTGGAGCAAAGCGACGGAGTCGATAACCTGTACTTTTGGATGCCTCCTCCCAATGTACGACAGAGTGATCAAACGGATACTGTGGGAGATCAGATAGGACATGAAGATGGCGATCGGTTCGCCCAAGATTGACTTTGAGCAAGTCAACCGAGAAAGAATGACAGTGTAGGTGACCAGCAGCTTCAAGAAATACTTGCAAGTCATTCCGGTTTCGTGTGAGAACGGATGTGTAAGACACCTCACTGCCGCGGTTCAGCTGTTCCAGATTCTCTCGTATGTAGGCTTTGAGTGCCTTGTGCGGTCCGACCTCGAGCCACCCATGAATCAAAACTTCTTTCAGATGAGATCGATCGAGCTTCTTGACAATTGTGTCGCCTGCCTTTCGTTGGTTAGCAGTCCGCATGGCTTCCGCGAAATTCACAGTGGACAATAAGTTCTGCACCCAATATTCGCTGCGACACGTAGTTCCAGCATCGACAAATGATCCGGTGACTGACGATATCATATATATCTCGTGCTCTGTATTTCCGTGCTCTAGGATACCCAGACATGATCTGTAACTGTTTGCGACTTCTTGCATTTGTGGTGAATGGTATCCCACTCCAACCTTCAGCTTCCGGACAAAGATGCCTTTGTTCTCAAGATGTCTGATAAGGAGATCAATCCTTTCAACAGGACCGGAGACTGTGACGTTCTTCGGACTATTCACACAGCTGATGCATATCCTAGAATTCCAGAACTGGGAAGGATTTTGCCATTCAAATTCGGACAAACGAATGACGGCTTCGCTTTCTGATAAGCCGATCGCTGCCATTGTGTATGGCTGACTGGTTTTGTCACCAAGTGACTGAGCAAGGACTCCTCGGTGATATGCGACCTTCAAGGCAGACTCAAAGGAGATATGACCTGCGCTATATGCAGCAGCGATCTCTCCCGATGAATGCCCAACCACTCCAGATATTTTAACCCCGATGTGCTGTAGAAGATCGCATATTGCTAGTTGAACAGCAGTGCATATTGCTTGGCTGTATTCTGGATCGTCGATCCGAGATACTGATTCATCCTTGATTAACTCTTCGAGTAAAGACCAGTTGCAGCCCAGCTTAGCAAGGCCTTGGCAGGCGCGTTCAATGCTGTGTCTGAACGTTGGGTAGGCTAGTAATTCTACACCCATTCTTGCCCATTGAGCGCCTTGTCCAGTAAAGACAAGTCCCAGGTTTTGCGGACTGGAAGGTCTTAGCAAAGGCTGCGACATCACTTCGGGTAGGGTCCGAATTGAGTTCAGCGAGTCTACCACAGCATAAGAATTGTATCCGAGAGAAGTTCGCTTCGAACAGAGGGTGTAGGCCACATTCTCCAGCAGTTGCGACTTAAATTCGTCCGTTCGCTCCAGCAAGAAATGCCTATACAGATCTGCAAGTTGATGTAGACTGCTGCTGTTGGCAGCGGAAAAAATTAGTAGCTGTGGTTCCATCAAGACAGGTGCCACGGGGCTGACATTCATGCCTGCACAGGATCGTTCATTGTAGCTCATTGCATTTCCGACAGCGTGTCGCTGCCTTGATAACGCAGGGTTTGCAGATATTCCTCTTGTGTGTAGATAATGAAATGCATCATCAAGGACCACATGCGCATTAGTACCTCCAAATCCGAAGGAATTGACTGACGCTCTGCGAACACCATTGCTCGGCCATGGAACGCACTCGGTGGGAAAGTCCAATCTCAGTATTTCAGCATCGATGGCCGGATTGAGAGTCTCGAAGTTGCAATTCGGCGGGATCAGACCTTTTTCCAGGACCAAGATGGTTTTGATAATTCCTGCGAGGCCACTTGCACCTTCTAGGTGACCTATATTAGACTTCACTGCGCCGACATACATGGGGTTCTCCGATGAACGAAAGCTCTGAAAGCACTCGCCAATAGCTCTTGCCTCGATGGGATCGCCAATTGCTGTTCCTGTTCCATGCGCTTCGAAGAATCGCGTGAGGGACATATCCAGGCCTGCTTTCTTGTAAGTGTCACGTATGAGGCGCACTTGCATATCTTTGCTTGGCTGTGTAATGCCACCTTTGGTATAACCATCTTGGTTGCTACTAGCAGACCGAATAAGTGCTCGTATGGGATCTCCATCTTGTAGTGCCTGCGGTAGTGGTTTCAAGATAAGGGCAGCAACTCCTTCGCCTCGGGAATACCCATTAGCGCGATGATCAAAGCTATAGCATCGACCATTTTTGGAAAGCATGTTTGTGCTAGACAAAACAATATTGAGCTCCGGAGTCGATATCAGATTTGCTCCGGCCACGATGGCCTGTCTATGCATCAGCTTTGTTCTCAAATTGCAGCAATCGCTTTACCATCTTGGATTTACCAGACCACAATCCGTCGCAGGCGAGGTCAACTGCGACCATACTGCTCGAGCAAGCCGTGTCAATGGTTATGCTTGAGCCGTGTAGACCAAAAAACCAACTCAACCTGTTAGCCAGTATTGCAGCAGCTGTTCCCGTAGCTGCGTATTTCGGAATTGCTTCTGGGTCACGCCACTGTGCAGTGGTCAAATCTGGAGTAAAACAACCAACATGTACTGAAGCATTGCTATCAACCACAGTGGCCATGGGAATTCCCGCTTCGTTTGGTGAGTACTGATTGATGTAGAAAGCCGGGAGACTCACCATTCTCGAGAGCGTGGTACGTAGCTTCTAACAACCATCGCTGCTGGGGATGCATCGCACCAGCTTCCACGGGTGATACATTGAAAAACTCAGCATCAAAAGCACGAAAGTCTTCTTCGACGAAGTGTGCCTCACGTGTACCGATCTACCAGAAGCTAGTCAGTTGTCGTCAACTGCAGCAAAAGTTGATAATACCAAATTCGCTCTGTTAGAGTCATTGCCGAAGAATGCGTCAATATTGATGCGATCATCTGGGAATTTGCTAGTGGCGCATCGCTTCTCGACCAGCATTTGCCATAATGCGTCTGATCTGTCTGATCCGCCCGGGAACTTGAGAGCGAATCCGACAATGGCAATGGGGACAAGCAAGTCCTGGTCGAGAGAACCCTCGAGACGCTGCGAAGGTTGCTTGTATTCATCGTCAGAGGTGTCGAGATCTGAGTTGGAGCAGTAAGCAGAGGAGCCACACGAGTTGCGAGAGATGCTTCCTGTCTCATCACTCAGCCAACTATCGTCATACTGTGCTGCCATGAGTTCTGTTGTTGCCAGATGTACGAATCAAGCTAACAGGTAGGTGCAGTGCGATTCAATCATGATGTCTCCAGAAAACAAACAATCATTCTTATCAGAGTTACGAGTCGCAGTCACATGGTGGCAGACTGGG
>JAOSBN010095019.1:0-11677 GCA_027563595.1 Erythroxylum suave
TGAGTAGAAGGAAGTTGATTAGGACTTTGTATCCTATAGGTCTTCCAATGGAAATAGTAAGAGCTATTGTACATCGAACTTCGCAAACTGTGTCACGTGAACTCGTGAACTCATTTCCATATAGGGTTCGTTACCTATAGACTGTTCGTAGGTTGTAGTACATTTACATACAATATGTAGTTTTATAAGAACAAAGTCTTGATATTTATATAATATCTTTACATGTATTTTATATAGGAATTCGTCTAGAGTAAGGTAATTAGGGTTTGATTATTGTACGAATGATGATTGAATACATTAGTGGACTTTTGATTTCATAAGCAATTGTGATCGAATTATTTACTCTATGAACGACTAATATGACATTAACGTGTATAAATATTTCTTTCTTATTATGGAAACTTAGTGTGCTGGAGGAGCAAGAGGCTCTTGAACTATTAAACCTAAGCATGGAAGTTCCTGAGGAGGGCAATAAAACCCAACATAGGGGGACCGTGATGTATATGAATTGTGGAAAAAGAAGAACTCTTTAGCTCACATTACGTTGCTGAGTAGTATGGATAATGACATCGTGTGAGAGTTTTGTAAATTCGAAACTGCAAAGGACATGTGGTCCGCATTGGCTGCTCGTTTTGGAGGTGCTTCAGTGACCAAAGTGAGGTCACTTACAATTAAGTTTGATACTTATAAAAAGCGCTTAGATGATACAATAAAAAAGCATCTGAGGAAAATGTCCAACATGGTACGTGAGATACGTGATGTTGCATGAACTTTCTGATGAGAAACAAGTACAAGCTATGATTCACTCACTACCTTAGAGTTGGGAGCATATGAAGATGCACCTAACTCATAATGAGAACATTAACACAATGGAAGATGCTATGAAGCATCTCATCTTGGAGGAAGAGCATCTTGAAGCCTCAAAGATGTCTTCTGAGGCATACGCAGTTAATTCTAGCTCACATGGAGCTATAAATAAGAAATGCAAGCATTATGGTGGACACAAGTGGAAGAAGAATAAGAGATTCAACTACTCTCTTCAGGAATCCAAGAAGAAAAAATGGAACCAATATGGAAAGGGAAAGCATCCCTTTAAGAAGAAGAACATGAAACAAGTGAAGTGTTAGAATTGTGGTAATAAGGGCCACTTTGCTCGAGATTGTACCGAGACCAAAAAGACTCAGGAGCAACTAACCATGTAAAGAAGGATCGAGATGCCTTCGTTAAGTTTCATAAACTCCCACATGGTAGTCGATGGCTTTATGTAGGTGACAATTCCAGAGTTATTGTACAAGGAATTGGTACATGTAAACTGGATATGCGTGGAGGGCAACCCCTTAGTATTATATGCTCATTTGATTCGTAGGAATCTTTTATCTATGTTGACATTGGTTAGACTTGGTTTCAATATAAATTTCCACAGCGGTGGAATAGATTTATATCTTGGATCTACTTATTATGGCCATGGTTTTTCATGTGATTGTTTTATAGTACTGGATATGTTTAAGGAAAATAATAATATTTATTATTTATTATTTACAACTTGTAATTCCAACAGTAATACAACTTTGTGGCAAGCTAAACTATGTCATATTGGTCAAAATCGAATCAGTCAATTAGCTAAAGAAGGACTTTTAGGTAATCTAAGTTAAGTAAATCTACCTATATGCTAGCATTGTTTAGTTGGTAAAATGACGAGAAAGTCATTTGGAAAGGGAACACGAGCTTTATATCCATTGCAATTAATTCATTCTGACATCTATGGTCCAATCAATGTAAAAGCTAGATGTGGGGCAATTTGTTTCATCACCTTTATAGATGACTATACTCGGTATGGTCATGTATATTTGATTTCTCATAAATTGGAAGCATTCGATTGTTTCATAAAATATATGAACTTGGTTAAGAATCAATTAGATAAGAAAATAAAAGCATTACGAACTGATCGTGGACAAGAACACTTGTCAAACAAGTTCAAGGCTTTATGTGATGAGAAAAGAATAGAAAGGCAGTTAACAATTCCTAAAACCGCACAATAAAATGGAGTCGCTGAAAAAAGAAATAGGACACTATTAGAAATGATTTGGTCTATGATGACCCAAGCAAATTTACCAATCACCTTTTAAGGGATGTATTGCTAACGACCACCTATGTACTTAATCATGTGCTGACAAAATCAGTTATTAACACACCATATGAGTTGTGGACTAGTAGGAGCCTTGACATGTCAAGTCCTAGACCTTAGGGGTGTACAACTAATGTTCATGATCTCTCTCACAAACATGAGAAATTAGGCCCAAGAGGGATAAAAAGTATTTTTATTAAATTCTTGGAACATTCAAAAGGATACGTGTTCATTGGTGAACAAAGTAATGAAGGTGTAACTGAATTTGAATCATGAGATGTAACATTCTTGGAGAATAATTTTCCCAAGCAAGGCGAAATAGGTAAAGTCCTATTGTTATATGAGACACTTGAATATAATGATTCTATTATGAAGAATCAAGATGAGGAACTTCAACCAAGTGGGAGCAATTCCACAGATAAGTTCTCTATGATGACTAATCCGAGTGGGAGCAATCATATCAATCATGAATTTGTTTATGATAAACCTCATTTAAGAAAAAGTAATAGAGGAATAATTCCCTGATGACATTTCGAGATTGAAGGAGAAATTAATATGATTGTTCTACAAGAGGAAGAAGAGCTAAGGAATGGAAATGAGGCTCTTATTGGCCCTGCTAAAGAAGAATGGATGAAAGCAATGAAAGAGGAAATGACTTCTTTAAGCTCCAATCACGTATGGGACTTGGTTGACCTCCCTGAAGGGTGCAAAGCAATTGAGAACAAGTGGGTTTTCAAAATAAAGCGAAAAGTTGATGGCAGTATCGAAAGATACAAGGCACGCCTTGCAGAAAAATGATATACACAACAGAAGGGGATTGATTATAAGGAAACTTTTTCACCTGTTGTGAAGTTTACTTTAATTCGTCTTATTTTGACTATAATAGCCAATATAGATCTTGAATTACATCAAATGGATGTAAAAACTGCTTTTCTCAATGGAGAATTAGAAGAAGAAATCTATATGGAACAACCTAAAGCTTTCATCAAGGCAGGTCAAGAAAATAAGGTATGTTGATTATTAAAATCAATTTATGGCTTGAAGCAGTCTTCAAGACAATGGTACATTCATTTTCATAATGTAATCATTTTATATGATTTTTAAATGATCGATGAAGACCATCGTGTGTATGTTAAGAGATGCAAAGATAAATTCACAATTTTATCTTTAGATGTGGATGATATATTGATTGCTTGTAATAACTGTATGTTCCTTAAGCAAATCAAAGATTGGTTATCATCTAAATTTGAAATGCAAGACATGGGTGAAGTGGCATACATTCGTGGAGTTAAGATTTTAAGAGATTGTTCGAAGAGATTGTTATCGCTTTCACAAGTGATGTACATTTAAAGAATTTTTGAACGATCCCGTATGTAAGATTCCAAACCAATTGATAATCCTATTGCTAAAAGTGAAGGCCTTAGTAAGAGAAATTGCCCATCAACGCCACAAGAATGGGAACAAATGAAAAATGTTCCCTATACCAGTGTAGTTAAAAGTCTTATGTACGCAATGATGTGTACAAGACTAAATATTTGTTACATTGTTGGAATGCTGAGCAGATATCAATCAAATCCAGGCTAAACACATTGGAAAGCAGTAAAGAGAATATTGACATATCTAAAGGGAACTGTGGACTATGCATTATGTTATCAAGGCAATGATCTACATATACAAAGGTATACAGATGTAGATAGGGAGGAGATTTAGATGAAAGAAAATCTATCTCAGGATATGTATTCTTACTAAACTATGGAGCAGTATCATGGAAGAATAAGAAACAATCTTGCATTGCACTATCTACAATAGAAGCTAAATTTTTAGCATTGTCAACTGTAGTATAAGAGGCTACGTGGCTTCATCGATTCTTAGTGCATTGGGAGTCAATAAAAGTGAAATTGATCTAGTGACCATTAACTGTGATAGTCTAGCTGCAATCGCTTATACTAAGACCACAAATTTCATTCTAAGACAAAGCACATAGATACTAAGTATAATTATGTGACAAATATAGTTGCACGAGGAGAAGTGAACATGAAATATATATTTACACGAGATATGATAGCAGACCCAATGACAAAGCCATTTTCTAGAGGTGTATACATTGGGCATGTAAAGTCACTAGGACTGAGTAAATGTTGACATGTACTGATAAACATTTTAACAATTCTATGTGTATGTTCACTCATTATAATGCCATATTTTTTATATAATGTATGATGAAGATTATACATTGTGTATCATTTGATTCATGAATATATATGTTTTGCACAAATATATTTTGGGATGAATCATAAGAATTTGAAACAGATTAGAGATTGGCCCTCTCACACGGGAAATCATCTCTAGTGTTTATGCTCACTAGAGATGAGACATGTCTAAATTTTATTATCTAGGTGATAATTGAGAGCAAGAAACTTAAACCATAAATCTCACAAGAAAACTGGTTCAAAGTGATTTAATGATCGTTATATCTTCCTTACGTTGCCAGTTTTGAATAGGTTTTGAGTAGATAAGTGAACTTAAGTTAAACATTAAATATGTTTGAACTATCATATGTACGGTATTTCTTGAATGAAAGATGTTCAAGTTAAACGAAGTAGGTAAATACCGTAGCATATGACTCGTACCATGTGTGCAAAACTGACCACAAAAGGGATTAATGTAAGTCTCCATATCTCATATTACATTGTGTGAGACCCTTGAGGTTGTGAGGAATCTCATCATATACCCTTATGACTCTTGTCTCATTCTGGAGAATTGAATTTAAGATTTGCTACTTTAGGTCATTACCAAAAGATGATACAAGTTGCGATCCTATGGAATAATTTTAGGATTTAATTCAAAAGCGAATTGAGAACAGAATAAGGTCATTTATTTAGATCGTTAACTCGCATGAAAAGTATTCAGAAATAGCCCTTTTCTCTTTAGTAGAGAACTTGAATACAATCATGGCACAAGAAATTAAATGAGATCAAAGGAAAGTGAAAATGCAAGATATGACCTAGGGTATAGCATACAATGTCTACTCAAGGACACATAAGTCCTATAATCAATTTGTTAATCGAGATGTCATATACTTCAAATAGATATATGGCAATGTGCTCTCTTCATATGCTGGTCACACCAGTTATTAAACAAGTATGAGTACTACAGAGTCCTTTTAATTAGATTACAACCCATCATGTGTGAGTGAGAGATAATGAATCATTATACACCCATGAGGGGTAGTGTGGTAATTATGCTTTCAATAACTACCCAAGGTAGTTACGTATTTTGAATGTAAAAACTAAAAATGAAAAGCATAGATCTTATCTGCGTGTGTTTCTTTTTCTACTTGTTTTTTTCATACGAAGGACAAGAATAGAAAAAAGATCTGCAAAAAGGTATGTCTTTAACTGGTGAAAATTTAACATAATCCAAGTATATGATTTTTGTTTTGTATGCATATGCTAAGATCATGTTTTAATAATCTATGTGATTATGTTCTTTGTTTATTATTAATCTTACAAATTCATTCTTCTCTTATGATATTTGACAACTACTTTGCAGGGAGTCTAGAGGGGAAGCATGACAAAGAGATTGAAGAGTCTAAACCAATATCAAATTTCAAGAGAATGGTGGTGGTCAGCTCTCTATAGAATGGTGGAAGGTACAAAATTAATTAGGGTCTTAATGCATCCTAATATTTATCTTGTATGTATGCTACTATTGTGACCTGTATCTCTCATTCACGTTGACCTTCTATGCCCTTGCATGTTTAACCTGTAGATATTATATCAAATTGGCCTTTTATTTCATTTTTTGAATATATTGTTCATCGGTCTCTTACGGGCCTTGCCATGATGAGTAGATTAGGTCAGAACAAGTTTTACAACTCAGACTATGGCTTTGAAGATCGATCAATTGACTGGGACTGAATCGAAACATAGAAAATAGCTCATAAGCGGTCTCTTTGAACTTGTAAGATTCTTAGTTAATCATGTTGCCTAAGAATCTTATGTAGTACAACTTTCTGGAAATTAACCGAAAAGGTGTTCTTGAAGACACTCTATGGTTCTAAAATTTTTGTAATAGTACCAAGAGACCATGCTCAGACCCTGGAATGGTCCCACCCGCCACCATATGCAAGGTGCCACTAAAAGAAACCTACTTGCTCTTTCTATTTTTTCGGTGAAAAGATGGTCGTCAGCCTAAAGCATTAAAAAATAAAAAATACACAGATGGGGCATGGTGACCCCCATCCCCATATAGGAAATAGGTTAGCCCTGTCGGGCAGTGATCAAACTGGTGATAGCCTAAGTCAAAATTAAGCGCATAATTTGCCAACCAATCAGCATATATGTTCTTCTCTCGGTATATATGACGGATCACCACTGTCCAGTCCTTGCGTAGGAGGCTTCGAATATCCCTCGCTTCATTGTTACATCCATGTGGAGAAGCCGACTGTAAGAGCTTCACAGCCACCTCCGAGTCTAGTTTAAGTACCATCCTCCTGATCCCCTCCTGCCATGCTAACTCCAAGCCTGACTTGACCGCCCACAACTCAGCTGCTAACAACGCAGCATAGCCGACATTATGAATGAACCACAAACCCCAGACCCCCTCTCATCATGTATCAAACCTCCTGCACTAGCTAGGCAAGGATTGTCCTTAGCGGCACCGTCAGTATTCAATTTACTCCAGCCCGTATCTGGATAAATGCTTGAATAAGCAGAATGTCTGCTAGCTAATACTGATAACTGTTGTAGAATAACATGGAAAATAAAAAAGTAGGAAGAATTAGCTAAGAAGCTTACATCTTTATTTTATTCACCATCAAGAGTTTTGCAACAAGTAACAGACTGTAATCTCTCACTTTCCGTAGGCTTATAAAGACCTTCACCTTGCTTGTTATTTTCGGTTTGAGATTATTAGCCGCCTTTGATATAAAAATTTGCATTGAAGATTGGCATTATTTCTGTAACTTGTGTATCTTCAAATATACAAATTTCAAATAAATTTTGGTTTAATAATTATAACATATGTAATTTTAAAATAAATTTTAATTTTTAAATTATTTATTTTAATATAATAAAATAATTTTTTAAATAAATATTATATAAGAGAATAAAATAAATTTGTTTAATTAAAAATAATTATCTTTAAGTTTTATATAATATATAATTATGAGTGATATATGAATATTAACAATTAAACAGGTTTTTGTTTTTATTTGAAAAAAAACTTAAAACAAACCGAAAGTGGATTGCTCCGAAACTAATTTATCCACGAAATTTAAAATACTCAAGGGGTATAATATTCAGTAAAATTAAATTAAAATCAGAATTCTCGAAGTCAACAATTCGAACTTCGAAGGTCATGTTGAGGAAGCTTATATTTGCAGGTTCACTTGTCTTGTTCGCAATGTGTTTGAAGCTCTTGCATAGTTTGACTTCATCGTAAGATAACATCTTCACTTGAATCGATTCATACAATCAAATTTAGTTGATCGATATTCCTAAATCATCGTGTCAAGACTTTACTTTTCAAGTTTTAGCTTATCCATACGTTCCTTTTCTGCCGAGACTGCGTTGTGATTTCCGTTGTGCCCAAGTTTTGTAGGTTATTCAGCCCAATAATTTCAGATCGGTTGATGAGCCTAATAGGCTTGAACCAGGATATTTTGCTGCTTTGCAGTTATCTGTCTGAAAAATGAAACTTCCAGATCCCAAGTTTAATCATCTATTTATAGTTATGTACGGAAATTTTGGGGCATAGTAAATGAGAGAAGCACGAGTTTTGTATATTAATCTCACTTTTAAGTTTCTTTTTTATGATTGCAGTTATGTATTTACTTTCTATTATTTCAAGTATAGAATATTCCCAAAGGATCTTTCTATTGTTGTTTCTGATATTTGTTTCCCTTCTGGTTTTCATTGAAAGCACTCCAACCACCACAACTCGTACAATCCACAAGTTCAGAACATAATGGTTATATGTTTAAGTAGTGCATGTCAAAATCATGACTTTTGTGGCATACCAAATAAAGATTCTCAAGTGGAAAATGTGAACCTTGTCTTGCTTCAATGCGGGTAAGAATTGTGATGTTTATTTTGTCAAGGGACTATTTCATCACCATAGCTTCAGCTATTGAATTGAGACTAAGTTAATTAGTTTTATATATCTGCTAACACACCCCCTCAAATGAAAGTTGTTTGAGCTTGAAACTTGTATTGACCTACTCTACCTTGTGTTGAATTAATTTGATGATAAATAGATGAGTGGTAGGATTTGAACTCAAGATCGATTGATCATAAAGGCTCTAATATCATATTAAGCAACCATTTCATCACAATATTTTAAGTTGTTGTGTGAAATTAACTTAATTGATTTTATATATTCGCTAATACATTTATAGACTTTGATTGCATTATCATCATAGTGTTCTTGTTATCATCCATGAAAAGGACGACAATGTTTGTATTGTTTTAGATTTGGATACTCTTTGTTGCTAGGAGGATCAAGGCTTTTCTCAATCGTGACAGTGCCATTCACTGGTTAGATTTGGCTACTCTTTGTTGTTAGGAGGATCAAGGCTTTTCCATGATTGAGATTCCAGAATCAGTTAATTTGTGTATGAGAAACATAGATTAAGATTTGTAGGATACGTTTTATTTTAATCCCAGACAAGTCTCTTACTTGGGAAAAAGTTAGGTATCACTATCGAATATTGCAACTTCATTGTCATATTGCTATCGATCTTTTACCAAAAAACCTATAGCAATTACTCATGTAATAGTTACCTATTATTTATTTTCTTTCTTCAAATACACGTATAATTAAACCATTATGAAGTTGCTATGGAATCTAATTCTTCATAGCTTACAAAGAGGAATGTTCCTTGGTCCCCATTATGGAAATGGTATATAATCTAAGCACTTTAGAAGCTTAACAAGAGCTTGTTCACTTAAGTAATTATTAATGAATAATAATCGCTCTCTAACCTTCTCATTAGATCTTGATACAAGTGAATTTGGATGTTAGAGTTTATAAATATCAATGATTAAACAATTAAACAAATTTGGTCAATTTAACCATAAAAATTTTGAACAAATTAATTTTTAATTCAATATTACTTTAATAATTGTTATTATTAAAATTTGATAAATTTATTAATTAATTAACTGATTTTTATAAATTAATTACTCTTTATAAGCTAAAATAAATTAGTTATTTTATTTAACAATCTCTTCTTTAATTAAAATTTGACTTATTCAATAAATAAAGATAATTTTCTTCTTTAATCATATTTTAAAATTTTAATTTTTTCTAATCTTTATTGTTTATTAGAATCTGAACATGTTTTCGTCCCCTTCTCTTCAGATTTCTATCTCATCAAAGACTCCGTCTACCACTCATCGTCATGACCGAACTATCCCTCTCCCTTATTTGTAAAGATACCCCTCAATCCTCAGTCATGCTTTGTAAGGGGTATACTTTTATTTCCAGGGTGCGACATCAACTCAACTTGCAATTAAAGTCCTGTTTAAACATCAAATCAAATTGCAATTAAAGTTGATCTGAGTTGGTCTGCTTGATTAATGGAAACACCTTTCTACGTCTAACCTGACATCCAAATTCAGGGTGGTTGAAACCTTGTCAAATCTTTTGTTTAAGTTATTTTTTTCTAATATTATTTTATTAATACATTTATACGAAAAATTTATACCAATGTATAAATAAGATTTAATAGAAAAGATGAAAATATTATAATTAAAACAGAATATCCGATTTCGTTTAAATCCCACAATCATTCTCCTGTCTTGTATGATAGTAAGAAGGATTAAAAAAATATCAAAAGCCACGAATTTAAAGCTCCCCCTTCTTACTTTTCCAATAATTATTTAGAATGTTAGAAATGTTTTAGTTCAATGATTCATTGGTAAAGATACTCCTCAATCCTCAGTCATGCTTTGTAAGGGGTATACTTTTATTTCCACAGAGTGCGACATCAAGTCAACTTGCAATTAAAGTCGATCTGAGTTGGTTTGCTTGATTAATGGAAACACCTTTCTACGTCTAACCTCACATCCAAATTCAAGGTGGATGAAACCCTTGTCAAATCTTCCGTTCTAAGTCATTTTTGTTTTAATTTTGTTTTATTAAATTTTATTAATATATTTATATGAAAGTTCTATATAAATGCATAGATAAAATTTAATAGAACATAATAAAAATATCATAACTAGAACAGAAGATTTGATATCGTCTAAATCCCACAATTATTCTCTTGACCTTTATGATAATAAGAAGGATTAAAAAAATTTCAAAGGCCTCGCACTGGTCACAAATTTAAAGCTCCTCCTTACTTTTCCAATAATTATTTAGAATGTTAGAAATGTTTTAGTTCAATGTCAAATTAGGCACTTAGCGGAGAAATATATACAAAATACGTGACGTCTTTTAGGCCTATTTGGCAATTAGTGGATTGCATTAATTGTTTGCTAATTTTATCAATGGTTAATTGACAGTGAATTAATATAGTTGATTTAACTAGCAGATAACATTAGTTTTTTATTTAAATATGTTTGATAAAATTAACTGTTTAGTATTTGTTGTTTATGTGTAAAATGATTTATAAGGACATGACTTTAAAAAAGAAATTTTAAGGACATGAGTATTATATTGGGTATTCCTCGATTTCTCGTCATTTAATTTATTCGATCCTTTCAGTTGTCTTTATGTTTACTTTTAGAGTTAAAAGAAGACGTATATATTGAGATGATAACTCTTTATATATTCTGACTTAAATTTGATATTAATTAAAATTTAAAAATTAAAATTAAAAATATTAAATTTGAATAATAAATTTATTATCTCTATCTTTACCTATATGAGTAATTTGCAATAACTTTTGAATATAATAATTTTTTAATATCATAATTTCTTAGTGGAATTTCAAAATTAATGGATTGAGTTCAATTCACTAACTCAATAAACTGATTATTAAACACAATTATAGTTTAACATAGTCAAATAGTTAAAAGTCTTCTAATCTACTAAAATATAGTTGATAAGTCATTTACCAAATTCTTTACCTACCAAAGGAGGGGAGGATCATTCACCACAAAATAATAAAAGAGCGGCAAAATTATTACCAAATGATGCTCTAGTCAATGCGCAGCTTGCGTATCCAGATATAATGTTTCGTGCGGCCCGAGAAAATGAACTTACAACTGTGCTTACGTGTTCGCAGGAAAGGAAAGAAAACCCGAGTCATTGTCCAATGACTTAAAAATAGACATGAAAATCAAATATTTAGGCTTAGTTTGGGGGAGCGGTGGCGGTCGACAACCTGCTGAAATCAATCTGCTGAAATGATAAGTACTTATTTTCAATAAGTACTTATGTGTTTGGGATTGCAGTTTTGGTAACTGCTGAAACGTGAAAATAAGTGTTTGGCAAGTGCGGTTGTAGTTGTTGAAAAAAGGTAAAATGACTAAAAAGCCTATTGATTTAATAAACTATTAATTGTTGTATAAATAATTAAAAAATATTATTAGTCATATA
>JAOSBN010095050.1:0-11676 GCA_027563595.1 Erythroxylum suave
TGTAGTAAAGTGTTTGCCAAAATCCTAAGTGGGAGCTTAGGTAGAGGACGTAGGTCTTAACACCGAACCTCTATAAAAACAATGTTTGCCTTTCTTCCCTACTCTTTTACTTTTCAATTTTTGATTGTTTATTTTGTGTGTTCTAATTTTCGGTGTTTTTGTAGCAGTTTGCGAAAAAGTCTAAAAGATTGATTCAACACCCCTTCTAGATCGTTTTCACCTTAATGTTTCCTTGATTACTGATTTTAAGTACTTTAACTGATGAAGATTTGATTCCTCATCTTTTCCTAATTTGTCGAAGACTTCTCTGTCAAAAATGTGGGCACCGCATCAATTTGATTCCTCAACTTTTCCCAATTTTTCAAAGACTTCTCTGTAAAAAATGGTAGGTGCCTACCAAAGTTGAATGTCAAATATGGTAGGCATCGAATGAAGAGTAGCATGCGGAGAAATCTCGTAAGCAGGAAAATAGAGACGCGAGGTGAGAGAGAGAGATAAAAAAAGAGACAAAAATATTATGGGTATTTTTTTGGATCAAGTTTTTTCCTTCTAATTCTCTATTTTTTTCAGTAGTAATATTCTTCTATGCTTGCCTGTGATTTTTAAATCTATGTGTCTATTCATTATTCCTTCAGTCCTATTTATCTGCGAACCTACTCTAATCTGGTCAATTTTCACAATAAGTGGTATCAGAGCGAGGTGAGAAAATTACGACAAATTTTTCGGCGTAATTTGTTTGGAATTCAAGTGAGCATAGTGAAAGTTTGTGAACAGTAACCACAAAAGGTGACAACTATTTTGTATTTATTTTTATATTAAACTGTGTAGTTATTGTAATTCAAGTATACAGGACTATTCATGTGTACGATACTATTCATATATACATATATAGTACTATTCACATATATAGTTACTATTCATACATACGAGTACTATTCACGTGAAATAGTGGGAGCTAAATTCTGTTCGTGATAGAAGCAATGGAAGCAAAATTTGAGATTGATACATTCAATGAGAGTAATTTCTCATTATGGAAGTTGAAGATGAAGCCTACCTTGAGAAAAGATAATTACTTAGCAGGCATCAGTGAAAGGACGACAACACTCACAGATGATAATAAGTGGAATGAGACGGACAGGAATGATATTGCAAATCTTCATCTAGTACTAAAAGATGGGGTGTTGTCAAGCATAGAGGAGAAAAAGATGGAAAAAGAGATTTAGGACCATCTCACAAATTTGTACGAGGCCAAATCACTCCACAACAAAATTTTTATGAAGAGAAAACTATACACTTTATGCATGGTGGAATCCACTTCGATGATAGAGCACTTAAATACTTCAAATGCTATATTTTCCCAACTCACATCATTGGGGCACACAATAGATTTAAGTGAACATATAGAACTTCTACTCCAAAGTCTACTAGATTAGTATGATCAACTCGTCATCAATTTAACAAACAACATAGATACTCTAGTCTTCGACAATATCACAGTTGCTATTCTGGAAGAAGAAAGTTGGTGCAAAAGTAAGGAAGACAAGCTCACAAATTCGCAACAAAGGGAGGCCTTAGTGATGACAAGATAAGGAAGATTAATATAACATGGCCCAAGTGGGAGTCATAGTTATGGTAGATCAAAATCTAGGAGTAAAAAGAATTTCAAGTGCTACAATTGTGGCAAAAAAGGGCACGTAAAGAAAGATTGTTGGAATCTAAATAAGAAAGATTCTATTCCTCAAGGAAATGTGGCAAATACTTTAGATGATGGAGCTGCAATGGTCTGTGAAGTGGCAATGACTATTGGAGGTAAGAGAAGATTTGTTGATATATGACTTGTCGATTCGGCAACTACTTTTCATATGATCTCTCGAAGAGACTGGTTCCATCAATATGATTTTGTCTTTGGGGGATCTGTATGTAGCTGTAATGATCAAGCTCTGAAGATCATTGGTATCAACACTATCAAGTTAAAGATGTATGATGGGACAACTCAAACTATTGAAAAAGTACGATATGTGGAGGACCTGAAGAAGAATATATTGTCTGTAGGACAACTAGATGATCTCAGTTTCAGATTTGAGATGCAAAACAAGATCATGAAAGTGATTAAAGGAGCACTGGTATTTATGAAAGCAGAAAAGATTGTTGCAAATTTGCATATGCTGAAGGGAGTAATTTTGCAAGAAGGACAGACAACTGTTGCGATGACTAGTCCAGATGACAAATCTGCAATGACGTGACATAAAAAGCTTGGACATATGTCAGAACAAGGAATGAAGTTACTTGCATGAAAGAATCTACTTCCAGGTCTCATAAAGGTATCACTACCTTTTCGTAAGCATTGTAATGTGAGTAAGCAATATCGATTGAAGTTCAACACATCCAAGTTCAGAAGAAAAGAAATTCTAGAATTGATTCACTCTGATGTATAGTAAGCACCAGTTTCCAACTTTCAAATTTTACAAAGCGTGAATGGAACTCGAATCTGGTAAGAATAACAAGTATTTGTGCTTAGATAATGGAGGCGACTATACTGGTAAAGAATTTGATAAATTCTGCAACTAAAAAGGCATCAAAAGGCAGTTCACGACAGCTTAGATAAGAAATTTTGGGCAGAAGCAGCCAATACCCGATATTATGTGGTGAATCGAGCTCCATGAACTGCAACTGAGTTGAAGACACCGATGGAGAGGTGGATTGGTAAACTAGTGGATTATTCTAGCCTCTATATATTTGGAAATCCTATCTATGTGATGTTTAATGCCTAAGAAACTATAAAGTTGGATCCAAGATCTAGAAGACGTATTTTCTTAGGATATGCTAAAGGAGTAAAGGGGTATTGCTTGTAGGATCCCATTGCCCACAAGATTGTTATCAATAGGGATGTTATCTTTATAGAAGATAAAGATCAAGAGCAAGCAAAAAATGTTGGCATTGTAAAAGAGATTTCAGAGACTACAACAGTACAGGTGGAAAGGGAATTTGATCAAAATCATTCTTCTGTATTTGAACTAAAGCACGACGATCAAGAACCAATTGAATATGATGTTTTAGATACTCAAAGATCAACTCGTACAAGAAGAGCACTGAGTTGGCACTCAGATTATATTTTAGAGAGCAATATGGCATACTGTCTGTTAATTGAGAATGGAGAGCCATCAACTCTTCAAGAAGCAATGAATAGTTTAGATGCATCCAAGTCGATGACAGCAATGCAGGAAGAAATTGAAGCTCTACATAAGAATAAGACAAGGGAGCTAGTATTACTACCACAAAGAAGAAAGCCTCTTGGCAATAAATGGGTTTACAAGATCAAGCAGAGTGGTGACGATCAAGTAGAGCAATATCGTGCTAGATTGGTAGTAAAAGGATATGCTTAGAAGGAAGGAATTAACTTCAATGAAATATTTTCTCCTGTGGTTCAACTCATTACAATTCCAGTAGTCCTGGCGATGTTTGCTACATTTGACTTGCATCTTGAGCAGTTAGATATGAAAACTGTATTTCTTTATGTAAATCCTGAAGAAGAAATTTATATGCTCTAGCCTGAAGGATTTTAAGAAAAAGGGAAAGAGAACTTGGTTTATAGGTTGAAAAAATCTCTGTATGGTTTTAAGCAAGCATCGAGGTTTTGGTATAAGAGATTTGATTCCTTCATCATAAGCCTTGGATACAACATGCTCAATGCAGACCCTTGTGCATATTTCAAGAGGTTTGAGAAAGATGATTTTATAGTCTTACTGTTGTACGTAAACAATATGTTGGTAGAAGGCCCCAACAATGATCGTATCAAAGAATTGAAGGCGTAGTTAGCTAGGGGATTTGAAATGAAGGATTTGAGACCAACAAATAAGATTCTAGAGATGCAAATTCACTGAGACAGAAATAATAAGAAGATTTGGCTTTCTTAAAAGAATTATTTGAAGAAGATCTTGCGGTGATTTAACATACAAGATTGTAAGTAAATTTATACCCTCTTCCTATTAATTTCAAGTTATTCTCAAGTACGAGTCCTAGTAATGAAGAAGAGAGGATAGAGATGTCTCGAGTACTGTATGCATCAACAGTGGAAAGCTTAATGTTTGCTATGATTTGTACAAGATCAGACATTGGAAATGCAGTGGGAGTGGTTAGTCGATACATGGTGAATCCTAGTCGAGAGAATTGGAATACAATTAAGAGGATTCTTAGATATATCAAGGGAACCTCATATGTTGCATTATGTTATGAAGGATCAGATTTTACTGTCAGAGGATATGTTGATGCTGATTATGCAGGAGATTTTGATAAAAGTAAATCCACTATAAGATATGTGTTTACACGAGCTAAAGGAGCTGTAAGTTGAGTTTCAAAAGTGCAGTCAGTTGTGGCTACATCAACAACAGAAGCAGAATATTTAACAGCTACAGAAGCAAGTAAAGAAGTGTGGTTGAAGATGTTGTTGGAAGAACTTGGATATAAATAAGAGAATATTACTTTGTTTTGTGATAACCAAATTGCTTTGCATCTTGCAAGAAATCTAGCATTTTATTCAAAGAGAAAACACATTCGAGTTCATACCACTTTGTTCGTGAGAAAGTGGAAGAAGGAACGGTGGATATTCAAACAAAATTCATACCATAGATAACCTGACAAATTTTATGACAAAAGCAATCAACATTGACAAGTTTATGTGGCGTCAATCCTTATGTGTCCTGATAGAGATGAAAGCAACATGAAGCAATTAAGTGGAAAGAATAGTGTGAAGATTTGATTGACTCTCAATCAAATCTTCAAGTGGGGGAATTGTCAAAAATGATAGGCACCGAAAATGGTGCCTTCCAAAGTTGAATGTCAAATAAGGTAGGCACCGTTTTTGGTGCCCACCTACTTTTCCTACTTGTTAGCATGTAGAAAAATCTCATAAACAGGAAAAAAGCGATGTGAGGTGAGAGAGAGAGAGAGAGAGAAAAAAGAGAGACAAAAGTATTTTGTGTATTTTTGTAGGTCTAGTTTTTCTCCTTATAATTTTCTAATTTTCTCAGTAGTAATATTCTTCCATTCTTGCCCATGGTTTTTACCCTGATTTAGGGGTTTTTCACGTAAAATCTATATGTCTGCTTATTATTCCTTCAGTTCTATTTAGCTGCAAACTTGCTCTAATCTGGTCGATTTTCATAACATTCTCTAATCTCTATTTGTGCCTTTTCCATTGTTTTTGGAATCTTAAGCATTTCTATCATTGCCCAATCCATAAGTATAGATGAAGCATCAATCCCACCAGTGAAAATGTCCTGAATAAGACAATTTCATTAAGTAGGAAACAACGTTGTATGATTGGAAAGCAAAATAGAAAAAAAATTCCTTACCTAAAGTAGTAATTTTAAATATGTTAGGATATGTCTTATTATTTAATTTTGATATTTTTGATTATTGGATATTCAAGATAATGATTAAAAATATAAGTCAAGAGGTCTTACTTAAATTGTATTCTTGGATAGAATTGTTGAACAAATAGAACTATATCTTGAATGAAGATTGGTGTATGTTTATTTTAAAGATATGGATAAGGCAAGATGATGTGGGTAGATGAAGCATGAAGTTTTCCAAGTCTTGGTTTGACCATGGTGATCACTGGGTTTTTCTCCTTTTTGCAACACACATGGTAATTATTTTGTGAGACTTTTTTTTCTGGGAGGCTTGCATGTGAAATGTGTGTGAAGGTTTTCAAACCTTTGATTCACTGCTGTGTGACTCTGTTCTTAGTACAAGATATGTGAGTTTTTCCAACTTTTGGACTTGCCACGTAGGTTACTAGGTGTTGTCTCCTTTTGCAGAAAATACTTATGTGATTTAGTAAGGTTTTTCTAGTGAGCATTCACGGTGAATGGAAGAGAAAAAAGTATGTATTTTGATCTGAATGTTTTTACTACTTTGAGGGAGGCTTGTGTGTACCGTTACCAAGTATGAAGAAAATTGGAGACAACCGAAGGTGTGTTGATGTATGTATCTGTGACCCAACTCTTGGACCTGAATCGTGGTTGACTTGGTGAAGTTCCTATTGGGTATTTATTTTGGTGTATCGTAGGAGATTTTGTTTCTGGTAAATATACACGTGAGTCACTTAGCTTGTGAGTCATTCTTGATCTGTGTCTTGGTGCATTTTATTGTTGATGAATGGGCAGATCACATGGCTTTTATTGTTCAGAAAATTAGGGCATAGCTAGAGATATATTGTTGTGTGCTTGAACCTTCACGATTGAAAGGCATTATTGTAGGCTAAAGAATAGTGTGCATGAATTGGATGTCTAATGATGTTACTTACGTGATTATTCAACTGCTCATGGTTTTATGATTGTGTGGGAAATTATTCCTCGTCTTTTTATCAAGTGTCTTCTTGAGTGTTAAATTGTTTAATCACTTCAGTGATTTATTCACTATTCTTGTTTCAACAGATTGTTGAGAAAAGTCCTCTATTGAGGTTAGTAAGAGGCAGTTGTACTATTGAGTGTGAAATTCTTTCACGGTTATTGAGGACAAAGGATAGTGTTAAGGATTGAGTGGTGTCAGCTCAATAAAGCCTTATATAAAACTATTATCCTTAGTTAGAGAATTAAGCTGGGTGAGGGTCCCGTGGACGTAGGCAAGGTGTGTCGAACTATGTTAACAAATTTCATTGTTGATTTATTATTTCACTTTTGATTGTTTAATTTTTTTTGGTTTTTGATTGTGTTAGAAACGACTGTGGCAAAATTTGAAAGTTTGTTAAACTACTACACCCCTAAAGTTTTTTCAATTAGTATCAGAGCGGGTCACTGAATTAAAAGTTGGTACGTCAGATCGGTGTAGATCCTTGTTTCTTAATTATAGCTATAAGAGAAGGGGGATCAATCATTAGGACATCATTATTAGATGGTTCATATTATTCTACATAGAAATAACAGATGAGAGTATTCATTCAGGCATAAGGAACAAAAGCATGGAACTTGGTTTTAAATGGCTGGACACATCGTATGATGATTGATGAAAATGAAGAAGCAGTGATTAAAGATACATCTGAGTAGACAAGGGCTGAAGAAGAGAGAGCGCTTGGAAATTCTCAAGTCCTACACATCATCTTCAGTGTAGATGATGGAGGTCGCTTTGCTATAATATCGACTTGTGAATTGGAAAAAGAAGTATGGGACACTTTGCAGACTATACATGAAGGATCGAAATTTGTGATAGCCTCAAAATTTCAGATGTTGGCTATGAGATTTGAAAAGCTGAATATGGATGAGAGTGAAACCATGGGAGACTTCCATGAGAGACTGCGTGACATAGTTAACCAAGCATATCAAATCGGAAAGAAGTACTCTAACCTGAAACTGGTTAAAAAGACATTAAGATCGTTGCCTTTGAGGTTCATACCAAAAATTGCGACCATTAAAGAAGCCCATGATATCACTAAAATGTCTTTGGATAAGGTAATTGGGATTCTTACTAACTTTGAGATGAATTTGTTAAGGGTTAATCAAGAGAAGAGCAAAGGATTGACATTACAAGCCGAGATTGTTAAAGCCATGAATGACTTTGAAGATGAATCCAACGAGAATGAGGATATGGAGTTGATGAGACTGAGGAGTAAGTCGTTAAAGAAAGTGAAGAAGGATAGATCTGATTTTAGGCAAAATGGTGGGAGCTTGTCAAATAGTAATTTCAATCAACAAGGAAAAACTCACAGGGGTGAAAGAAAAGTGAAGAAAATTTAATGTCATGAGTGTCAAGGCTTTGTACATGTGCAAGCAGAATATGCTAACACCTTAAAGAAGATAAAAGTGAAGTCCTATACAAGCACTTAGAGTGAGAATGAATCCAAAAGTGAGTATGGTAGTGAAGGAGAAGTTGTGAATGGTGTCATGTTAGTAGCTTTATACAACAAAAGTCTAGTTATTTGGTTTACAGTAACCAAGAAGGAAGTAACTGATGACAAAAACGTGAGTAAATCAGAAAACTCTGGGAAAAACACAAACAAATCAACTCAAAGCTCAATCTTAAATTATGACAGTGATGACATTACTTCAGATGATAAAACGGAAGATATTTATGAAGCCTATGAGTTAATGTATGCTAAATAGGTCAAAACATGGAAGAAAAATGAGAACTTGAAGGAACAAAACTCTACCGTGAAGAACACCATTCAAGACCTTGAAAAGAAGTTGTTATCTACAATAGATGAGCTTAATGAAATAAAGTTGAAGTTGGTTAGCATGGAAAAGGGAATAAGAATGTTAAATGGAGGTACTGAAAAGCTAGAAAAGTTGTTGAAAATTGGTAAGACTAAAGTAGACCTTCAAGGCATTGACTGTAGAGGCGAATGTTCCAACTTGAATGATGAGAAAATTGGTATGATCAAATATGTCCAAGTAGAAATATCAAAGAAAAATCGGAGGTTTATACCTATATGTCACTTTTGTGGAGTAATCAGGCATATCAGACCGAAATGTTACAAGTTGTTACAAATGATTTTTCAAAGGGGTCAAAACTGAAAATCTAGATACTCTCCATTAAATTTCCAGCAGCAACCTATGCTACCAAAGCTTTCTTGGGTTAGAAAGTGTCAAGTACAAGCACAAAGAAGTAATGAAGGAAAAATAAGAAATTTTCCAGATTCACAGTTAGTTAATGCTTTTGAACAAAATGTTCAAACTGAGAATAAGTTAATTACTTCAGATGAAGAAATCAATCAGACAGTTGATGATTGAGATAATGTGATGAGTAATAAGCCCAGGTTTGAATTTTTTAAAGGGCACCAAGACTGTTTGCTTTAAATTTTGAAGTATAGTTTGATGTTATTTATTAAAAACAAAAAAAGAGGTTGACGGGGTTCTTGTTTAGGCTTTCTGAGTTTTTATTTATGTGTTTTCTAAGGTTCAGTTGATTGATGTGTATATGAGGTTATGCTTGATGATGGGGTTTATGAACTTGATCAGTCTTATAAAGATGAAATTGAAGTGAGCAATGATATGTTGGCATATGTATTAATTGGTAGTAAATTATTATCTTGGTTTCTGCTATTGCACTAAATGCTTATGATTCTTCCGCTGCACCTGCTACTGATTTTTATGTTTCTTTATTTATTGAGTTGATCAAATTGAAGGTATTCTTCATTTTGGCATTGTTTTATCCCAAGGAGGAAAAATCAAATTGTTTTTGGTGACTGTTTAATTCAGGGGGAGATATTAAGGTATCTTTATGACTATTTGTCTTGCTTTTTGACATCTTTTTGTCCCAAGGGATTAAATTTTGAATGATTAGATAATTGTTCATTATTATTTCTTTGGATGTTTTCTGAACTTGAAGAATTTAATGGATGTTCTTTAGAGCTTGATGTTGGATTGAGGAGGAGTATTGTGACTTCAATACTTATATATATTCAATTATGTGATTCAAGGGAAGTTTTTTATTTATATCAAAATGTCAAACAGGGGGAGATTGTTAGGTTATATATTATTATTTAATTTTGACATTTTTGGTTATTGGATATTCAAGATAATGATTAAAAATATAAATCAAGAAGTCTTACTTGAATTGGATTATTGGATAAAGTTATCGCATAAATAGAACTCTATCTTAAATGAAGACTAGTGTATGTTTATTTTATAGATATGGATAATGTAAGATGGTGTGGGTAGTTATTACGTGAAGTTTTCCAGGTCTCGGTTTGACCACGGTGTAGTTATTACATGAAGTTTTCCAGGTCTTGGTTTGACCAAGGTGATCACTGAGTTTTTCTCCTTTTTGCAATACACATGGTAATGATTTTGTGAGAATTTTTTTTCTGGGAGGCTTGCATGTGAAGTAGGTGTGAAAGTTTCTAGACCTTTGATTCACTACTGTGTGACTTTGTTCTTAGCACAAGATATATGAGTTTTTCCAACTTTTTGACTTGCCGCGTGGGTTACTGGGTGCTGTCTCTTTTTGCAGAAAATACTTGTGTGATTTAAAGAGGTTTTTTTTGTGAGTATTCACAGTGAATGGAAGAGCAAAAAGTTTGTTGTTTGATCTGAATATTTTTACTACTTTGAGGGAGGCTTGTGTGTAATGATACCAAGAGTGAAGAAAATTGGAGACAGCCGAAGGTGTGTTGATGTATGTGTGACCTAGCTCCTTCACTTGAATCGTGGTTGACTTGGTGAAGTTCATGTTGGGTATTTATTTGGTGTATTGTGAGTGATCATGTTTATGATAAATATACATGTGAGTCACTTGACTTGTGAGTAGTTCTTGATCTGTATCTTGGTGCATTTTATTATTAGTGAATGGGCATATCACATGGCTTTTATTGTTCAAAAAATTGCGGCATAGTTGGAGATATATTGTTGTGTGCTTGAACCTTTGTGTTTGAAAGGCATTATTGTGGGCTGAAGAGTAGTGTGTGTGAATTAGAAGTCTAGTAATGTTACTTGCATGATTATTCAGCTGCTCATAGTTTCGTGATTGTATAGGAAATTATTCCTTGTCTTTTTGTTAAGTGTCTTCTTAAGTGTTCAGTTGTTTGTTTAATCACTTGAGTGATTTATTCACTATTCTTGTTCCACAAGATTGTTGAGAAAAATCTTCTGTTAAGATTAGTATGAGGCAGTCATACTATTGGGTTTGAAATTCTTTCACGGGTAGTGAGGAAGAGGGATAGTGTTAAGGGTTGAGTGGTGTTGACTCAGTAAAGCCTTGTATAAAACTATTGTTGTTAGTGAAAGAATTAAGCTGGATAAGGGACCCGTAAATGTAGGCAAGGTGTGCCAAACTGCGTTCACAAATTTCAGTGTTGATTTGTTATTTCACTTTTGATTGTTTAATTTTTCTAGTTTTTGATTATGCTAGAAACGATTGTGGCAAAATCTAAAGATTTGCGAAACTACTACAGCCCTACAGTTTTTTCAAAATCTTTAAACAAGTGTATGGAATTTGGATTGGCTTGTTGTGAACTTTTATTACTAATATCTTGATAACTAGATGGGAGGTGGAAACTATTTTTCATTACGCTCTTTCTTCGAAGGGAAGCTTTGAACTATAAGTTGTTATGTATAAAATATCACGGTCAACATGAATTTTTGCTAAATTTATATTAATCTTTATACAATTTGATACCTTAAAAAAATAAATAATTGATTTTTGAAATAAAGATGAGTAAATTTTGCAACAAAAACAAAATTGAAACATATTAATAATGCTTTAATTATTCAACAAAATATTTAGAAATAACACTTAACCTTAGTACTCCAATACATTCCTTTTTATAAAATATTGTTAGGATATTTATTATGTCTTGTTATTTAATTTTGGCATTTTTGATTATTGGGTATTCAAGATAATGATTAATAATATAAATCAAGAAGTTTTACTTGAACTGGATTCTTGGATAAGAGTTGTTGCACAAATAGAAATCTATCTTTGTAGCGCCCCTTTACCGCAGGGTACACACCGGGATGCCCGCAGGTCATTCCGATACATATCCTACGATAAGGGTAAACTACGATCAATCACTACAAACACCTCACATTGCATCATAATAAAACATCAGTATAAACAATCATAATGTTTTTGAAACCAAAATTTTCCTCATTTCATTTCATCAAAAACCAGAAATTTATACATCTGTCATCTTTTACTGTTTGTACATCAGTACAACATGCTACATGAAAGAGGAAAAAT
>JAOSBN010095061.1:0-11676 GCA_027563595.1 Erythroxylum suave
ACCCTAACCTAACATCTAATCAAATCAATTTCCCAATTCAATATCAAAAATCATTTCAATCTCACAAATCAATTCAACTTCAAAATATAAATTCAAATTTCTAATTTAATTAAACCCTAACCTAACATCTAAATTCAATTCACCAATTCAATTAAACCCTAACCTAACATCTAATCAAATCAATTTCCCAGTTCAATATCAAAAATTATTTCAATCTCACTAATCAATTTAATTTCAAAAATAAATTCAAATTCCCAATTCAATTAAACCCTAACCTAGCATCTAAATTCAATTTCCAAATTCAATTAAATCATAACCTAACATCTAATCAAATCAATTTCCCAATTCAATATCAAAAACTATTTCAATCTCACAAATCAATTTAATTTCAAAAATAAATTCAAATTTCCAATTTAATTAAACCCTAACCTAACATCTAAATTCAATTCTCAATTCAATTAAACCCTAGCCTAACATCTAATTACATTAAACATTAACCCAAAATAATTACATTAACATTTAATTAAAATAATTGCATTAACCTAAACCAAAAATAATTTTAACAAAAAATTAAAAAAAATACCTCAAGGTCAAGGAAGCAGTCGGGCATCAGCAGAGGAAGTGAAGAATGGCGGTCAAGGGCTAGGGGTGGATGGAGATGGTGGCGACTGGGCCGGCAACAGTGAGCAGTGGGTTCAGTCGTTTCCCTCAGATGGAGATGGTGGAGATGGTGGTGACTGGGGCGGCATGGCAACAGTGGGTTCAGGCATTCAGCACTGGCGTGGCGACTAGCGAGCTGGCTGGTGGCCTGGCGAGGAATTGGGGAAGGCAAGGAGTCGGAGATGCGGGCGCGGGGCGTCGGACAAGGAGTGGGCGAGTGGCGGCCGGCAGGGGCGGTTGCGGTCTTCACTCTTATGGAAGCTGGGGCTCAAGCGATAGCTTCTCCCCTGCCGCCTCCGCCCCTGTTGATAATTTTGTTTGGTAGTTGGCTGGTAGGGATGACTGATTCAACCCTATCAAACAAAATCTAAAAAGCTATCCCTACCCAGCTTTTGGGGTAATCAGTTGATTACCCCAAACCTAAAATACCAAAATACTCCAATAATTTTTATTTCTCAAACTCACTTTTATGCATAAAAATAATTAAAAAAACGTAATGTTGTGATTTGTTAATTTGAAGAAAATAGTGTTATAGATATCATCATTTTTTATTCTTTTATTTCTTTTATAATAATAATTATTATTATTATTATTATATGTTCTATTTTTTTTGTTAGAGTTATAAACTTAATTTTTATAGAATTTAATATCTAAATCTAAATTTTTATAAGAATATTCAATGAAATACTAAGATATATAATATTCATACCATTATATTTTTTTAAGTCATGTTCTCATAAGTCATTTTATACATAATCAGCTAATACTAAACATCTAATTTTACCAAACATCAAATAACAAATAGCTAATATAATTAGTTGGTTAAATCAGCTATTAGCTAACAACTGATAGAATTAGTTAACAGTTAATATAATCAGCTGATTATCAAATATGACTAAACTATGCATCTGTTATCTAGTTGGGAAAAGATTGTTCGCCTTGACAAGAAAATAGGCAACAGCTAAAACGCGCTGATTTTGCATTTTATTTGGCCTCCTCTCGTTTCAACTAACCCCCTAAACATTACTGACGAATGTCAGGTGCTCACCCAGCCTACCATTGTACCATGGCCCCATGCACCATATACTGAACTGAACTTAATAGAAGTGGGTGCCACAATTTATTACCGCCAATACCCCCGAAAGTTAATGGCTTTGGAGAAGAGATCTTGGGCCGATCATGAAATGGAGTTATATCTCGCCGTCTCAACATTGGATTGATTGGTTATGACATAAATGCACAGCGACATAAGGCTGGAGACCACAAGTCAGATTAACATCTCAATCTATATGCATGTGACATAAACACATCTCTTCATAAGCTTTTCCACATTTAAGGCTATCAGGTTTTGGTCCAACCATCTTGTTGGGTTTATGTCTTATCTTTCTTCCAATGATATTTTTAAAATGCCTGTCATTTTGTATATGAACACGTGATTCGATCTAGGGACAAACAAATTCATTTCCCTACAACTTAAGATTCACTTCCTGCTTTAGTCTTCTGACCACTAATTCTTTCGTTCAAGTCTTTTAACTATACCTTTTAACAGAAGTCCTACGTGAACTTAATTTTAGCCAACTTAAAACGAATCAGTTCTTATATAAGCTAATGAATGCACCACTAGTTTTTTCATTAGTCTTTCAACTATACTAATCGCTTCACGTAAGGACTTTATTTAATATCTTTTGACGGAAGTCCTGCACCGACTTAATTTTAGCCAAGTTAAAAAAACACACGAGGCCTTATAAGAGCTAATAAATCCCTACTTGTAAGAAAACTTCCTAATATTTGATTTGCGGGCTAAGTCATACCTAAACCATAAAATTAAGGATTTACTTGGTGAGTTGATGAAACCCCAAAATTTTAAATCAATTTAAGGTTTCTTCAAATCCATAGATAAGTTTAAAAATTTTTCTTGAGTTGTTTTTCCTTCTTCTTCTTAAAAAGTTGGCAAAAAAATTTTTAATCCTAATATTTGTACTAAAATACATGCCAAACTCTAACGTTTTGAAGCTTCAAAATGAATTATAACATTTTTGAAGCTTTCAACTTAAATTCTAAATTGATGGAATCCTTAACGAGATCATGTCCAATATCAACATTTAAGTGACCCTAGTTTTTATATCCTAATGTCCGCATGAATTTCACTGTCTCACGTGTTCACACATTTTAATTTAATTTAAATTAATATTATACACAATAAATCTTAATTAAAACTAATAGCCTTAATTTAAGAAAAAATCCATTTAAAAAATATATTGCAAATGGGGAAAGAATTAGCTCCTGAAGGAAGCAAAGCAAGTATACAAGGCACTGAAGCCCTCGTTAAGATGTTATAAACTAACTAAGAACAAAAGCATGGATGTTAAATTTAGTGATACAAGTTGCTAAATTTACAAAACATTCCATCTCAAACCCATTTCAAAGCTAAATTGATTGCTAGTCTTTTTCACTAAGATTACACCTCTAATCCAGTTCCAAGTATTTAACTTCAGACTATGATAATCCAACTTTGTTTAAAAATCTTGGAATTCATCTCTTTTAATGTGGAATAAACATTAAAGTTATACCTAAATTTGCTTACTCAATCTAGAATTTTCTCTCAACCATCGTCATCATATTATCTATCACATCGTGTGAAGGATTAATTCTATAAGGTATTGTAATAGTAACATCTAAGGAATATGTGCTTAATAGTCTCTAGCATCAACTTATAGGTCGAAAAGATCTCTATTCTTTTGATTATGTCTTAATTTTTTAGCTTCATCTTAGCAGTTAACCAAGGATTCAAAAAGGATTTAGGAAAATTGCTTTTATACTATATTAAGTTTCTCAAAGAAAAGCTAGGTTTGGTGCTTTTGAAGATATTGAGATAGGTTTTGTTAGTGAAAGTACCTAAGTGGTTTCCTGTAGGAAAATCCCGATACATGCATCATATACATGCGGTGCAGAAAACAAAAACAAATTGTTCTAAGACTTTCCTGAAGTCCAAGATCTATATGCCTATACAAGGATACCATTAAACCTTGGTGAAAATTCTCAATTCACATACGTATTCATAACACACATATATATAGGAATTCATGGCATTTACACAAATCAATCATTTATATAATAATCATGTACCTTACGTGTAGTCTCCTTCGTTCTTCGATCTTCTACTCATCGAGTTGTTGCAAACCTCAATGACCAAAGCAGATCATCTCTAGTGGTATCCACGCAGAGATCAGAGAAACTAACCTAATCAGACTCTTTGATCCGGAAATGGGTAGAACAAATACAAGAGTGCTAGCTCTCTTCTTTGTTCTATGGAGAGCAAATCGTGAAAGAGAAAAATGAAGAGGAAGAAGATAAGAAAGATGATGAATACATGGTGAGGACTGTGAAAGAGGCCTTACCAAAACCATCTAAACGATTATCATCATCTTACTAGCCTTTTTGTTTTTGTCTTTTATCATTTTTGTCTTTTATCATTTAAAGACAATAAATGAATCGTTTTAAAGAAACCTCCCTTCTTCTTCCACGTTTATATATATAAATGCTGAGGTGGTCTAGTCACACTGGAATCGGTCCTACCGAGTCCTAGGTGTGGAAAGAACACTGGAGACTTGTTTCAGCAATATTGTCATCGCGATCTCATTGGGATTCATTTGGTTCTATTGCTCTCCATATAATAGATCTCTATCCAAAACCATTTTATGAATCCTTTAAGTCACTGTTATACGTGTGACCTATTAAGTTCCCGATTATGTTGGTCACTTATATTAACACTTAATCCAAGCAAGTCATGAGCAACGTCTAGTAACACAACATGACCCCCAATTGATTGGAGAGTAAGTGGTTTGGCTAATGAACCCTGTGTTCGTGATAAACCATCTCATGAACCCTCCTATAGACAATTGCTGTGCAATTCGTCTTTTCACCATGCTATACCTCACTTGGTTCTGAGTATGGATAAGGTGTCAACTCTCACTAGACTGACTATGTTAAATCTAGCCCAAGTGATATCAGTTCTCATCCTGGGACTCGTTACTCTATATGTCAGTAAAGACATTCTTCATGAAATATGTACTTTGGCTAGAGATTTTCAAGTAATGACCTCGATAAAAGGCCATGGGTATCATCTTCTGCTATCATAGAACTGGTGAATCCACTATTGGTTACTTAATTACCTTTGAATACCTCAAGTTGTACCCAATCACCACCCTATGAGTGACTTCTACAAGGCAACAAAGAATGGATTCAAAGTACATAATCAGTATCCAAGATATCCTTGAGTACCTCAAGTCTAAGGATACTTGCACCATTGCAATGATGAGATTATAACTGACATTAGAATAGGGCATCTATATTTTGATCTCATAGTAAGTCATCCAATGTACTTACTACCTCGAGTAAGCATCCACATCTTAACTCTAAACATCTCATGTTTACAGTTTCTGAGATCCACTGCTTGATCAAATCAAGGAGTTTGACATTAGCTAGTCTATTCAGATTAATGATGTCTAGTCTCATTAATGCTATGACTAGGGATAATTTAGATAATGATATAATTTCATATGATAGGAATCTTAGTAGTATGACCACATCATAATTTCCTTCATGTTAGGTCATATATCATGGACTTCATTAATTTGCTTATAGAATAATATCAATTCATAAATAATGAACACTAAATTAGTGAATATGCTTTACTTTATTATTGAAAATAAAGTTTGTACACAACTTTGTACAAAATGCACTAAAGATGATTGCCTTTAGGGAACTACTTTAACAAATCTCCCACTTGACTTAAAGTCAATTGCCTTAGTATCTAATACCATAGGCGAGTACATGAGAATCAAATCTATTATATGACAATGGCTTCGTCATTGGATCAGCAATATTCTACTCGTTGGGAATTCTCTCTATCTGTACATTACCTCGACCAATGATCTCCTTGATCAGGTGACATTTGCGGAGTACGAGCTTGGACGGTTGATGAGACCTTGGTTCCTTCACCTGTGTAATAGCCCCATTGTTGTCATAATACAACAGTATGGGCCCATCACTGCTAGGAACCACACCAAGTTCAGTAATGAACTTCTTAATCCAAACTGCTTTCTTTGCTGCGTTTGAATCCGCAATGTACTCTGCCTCAGTTGCTGAATCGACAATCATCTCTTGTTTGGAACTCTTCCAACTGACCACCCTACTATTCAGCGTGAATACATATCCTGATTGGGATTTGGAATCATCTTTATCAGATTGAAAACTAGCATTTGTATGCCCACTTGCTTTTAGATATCCACTCTATATATCAAGAAAACATTCTTAGTCCTTCACAAGTACTTGAGGATGCTCTTAACAACCACCCAATGACCCTCACCAGGATCCGATTGGTATCTGCTCGTAACACGTAGAGCATATGATATATTAGGTCTTGTAAATAGTATAGCTTACATGATAGATCCTATTGCACAGGCATACTAGATCATATTTATGTGTGTCCTCTCATCTTATTTTTTAGGATAAATAGATTTTGAGAGTGTTATCCCATGAGTTATGGGAAGATATCCTCTTTTGGACTACTCCATGCTAAACCTCTGTAGTATCTTGTCTATATACATTGATTGTGAAAGATTAAGAAACCTTTTTGATCTATCTCTATTGATCTTTATCCCGAGGATACAAGTTGCTTCACTGAGATCTTTCATGGAAAATTGTTTGGACAACCAAATCTTCATAGATAGTAGCATAGAGACATCATTTCCTAGTAATAATATGTCATCTATATATAGCACAAGGAATATGATTGCACTCCCACTAACCTTCTTATACACATAGGGTTCATTCGGATTTTGTGAGAAACCAAACTCTGTCTTTGATTATCTCATCAAAGTAGATATTCCAACTCTTGGATGCTTGTTTCAATCCATAGATAGATTTCTGAAGCTTGCATATCTTTTGTCATCATAGGAGATGAAGCCCTCTAGTTGCATCATATACACGTCCTCGAATAGATTTCCATTTAGGAAAGTTGTCTTCACATCCTTTTGTCATATCTCATAATCATAATGAGCAACAATGGCTAGGAGTATCCTAATGGATTTAAGCATTGCTACTGGGCTGAAGGTCTCGTTGTAGTCTATTCCTTGTCTTTGACGGAAACCTTTGGCCACAAGCCTTGCTTTATAGGTAATCACATTACCATCCATGTTGGTTTTCTTTTTGAAAACCCATTTACACCCTATAGGTTTTATTCCTTCAGGTGTCTCAACCGAAGTCCATACTTGGTTTTCATACATGGAATCCATTTATGTTTTCATGGCGTTAAGCCATTTCTCAGGTTCTGAACTCTTCAAATGCTCTTTATAAGTAGTAGGCTCATTATCTTCTATAAGCAATACGTTATTCTATTCAATCACAAGAAATCCATATCTCTAGGGAATAGAGCATATCCTATATGACCTATGAACTTCTTGTGTTGAAGAAGGTCGAACTGTTACTTCATCTGTACGAGTCACTGTCTTGAGTTCAGGCAATTGATCCGCATGTGCTCGAGGATTTTGAACTTCTTCAAGTTCAATTTTGCTCCCACTGTCTTCTTTTAAAAGAAACTCTTTCTTTAAAAAGACAGTATGCCTTGAAACAAACACTTTTTGTTTCTCAGCAAGGTAAAATTGATATCCTATTGTTTCTTTAGGATATTCTATGAACAAACACTTGTTAGTCTTCACATCAAACTTGTCTGACTATATCGCTTCACATAAGTGGGACAACCCCAAACTTTCAAATGAGAAAGATAAGGTTTTCTTTCAGTCAACATCTCATATAGAGTAACATCAACTGCCTTTGATGGAACTCTGTTTAGCAAATAAATAGTTGTCTTAAGTGCATATACTTAAAAGGATTTTGGTAAATTTGCAAAGCCCATCATTGACCGTACCATATCCAATAAGAATCGATTTCTCCTTTCACACACCATTGTGTTGTGGTGTGTAAGGTGGAGTCCATTGAGATAAAATTCCATTATTCTGAGATAATAAAAAAAATTCTAGGTCTAAGTATTCCCCACAATAATTAGATCCTAGAGTCTTGATACCTTTCCCAAGTTGGTTTTCTACTTCATTTCTCAATTGTTTGAACTTTTCAAATGCATCAGATTTGTATCTTATCAGATACAAATACCCATATCGAGAATGGTCATCGATAAAGTTAATGAAGTAAAGAAAACCACTTGTAGCATGGATAAAAATTGGACCACATACATTTGAATGTATTAGGTCTAATACTCTAGTCGCTCGTTCACCCTTTCCCTTAAAGGGTAACTTAGTCATCTTACCTAATAAACAAGATTCACATATATCATATGATTCATAATCAAATGACCCTAAACTACCACTCTTGTGGAGCTTAGCTATGGATCTCTCATTTATATGGCTAAGGTGACAATGCCATAAATATGTTGATTTTAAATTATCTCGTTTATGTTTTTTCGTGTCATTGACATTCATAATTAGATGCGACATATCTAATATGTAAATTCCATCGCATAATGTACCAGTACCATAAAGCATTCCATTTAAACTAATAAAACAACTGTTACTATTAGCATTCAAATGGAAACCGTCTTTATTTAAACAAGAAATAGAAAATATGTTCTTTGTTAAAATAGGTATAAAATAACAATCATCCAGTTTAATTACAAGCCAACAGGGGGGTGACAAAAAATAAGTGCCTATGGAAAATGCAGCAACCCTTGCTCTATTGCCCATGTGTAGGTCTAGTTCTCCCTTCATGAGCTGTTTACTATCCCTGAGGCCCTGTATATCATTACATATGTGTGAGCCGCAACCAATATCTAATACCCATATGTTATGATTAGAAACAATATTAACCTCAATGAAAAACACAATTGAAGGATCCGGGGCATCTGATGCCTGCTTCTTCTTTAAGAATTCTAGATAGCCTTTACAATTTCACTTTCAGTGGCCAGTCTTGCCACAATGCAAGCAAGTTTCTTTTGCTATAGTCTCTTTGAATTTCTTTTTAACTGCACTTCCGTTTGGTTTCTTGGACCTTTCCTTCTTTAGGTTCTTTTTTCTTAAACTAGAAGAAGAAGAGTCCACCATTAGCAGTGGTTTGCTATCCTTCTTGATAACTTGCTTTGTTTTCTTGAGCAGATTGATCAACTCAAGGATTGTCGTGGAGATGTGGTTCATCCAATAGTTCAACAAAAACTGTGAATAACTATCAGACAATCCAACTAAAATTAATTCAATACTTAATTCATAGTCCATAATAAAACCTAAGGTAGCCAACCTCTTAATATAACCATTCATCATCACTGCATACTGTATTGCAGATGTACCCAGAGTCATCTTAGTCATGAAGAGCAGCCTCGAGTTCTCGAACCTTTCAAATCGAACTTGTTCATAAAAAAACTCTCTATGATGAAACACTATGGTATTAGCATCTATAGACTCATACTGCTTCTACAGCTCTGGTGACATAAAGGCTAGTTTAATGCAGGTAGCCAAGTCACTATCGTTAATATGCTCACGATATGCTCTCTGGTCCTCATTAGAAACATCAGCAACAGGGGAATTAGGAAGTGGAATGTCTAGGACATAGCCTAGCTCCTCAGATCTGAGAACCATTCTTAGATTTCTTAACCAATCAAGAAAATTGGGGTCCACTCAATTTATTAGAATCGATAAGTGAGTGCAAATTCACACTGGAAGACATCTTCAATAAACCTAAATGTGAAGAGAGAAAGAATGTTAGAATATAAATAAATGCATGATCATAAGGACTTGCATGACATGCATATAACTCCCACTAGTTTCAAAGAATCCATAGCCCTCACTACGAATCTAAGAAAAATTATGACAAAGTGTCCTAGTGGGTCGATATCCGACATTACTAAGAATGACCTTGGGTTTACCCAACAAGTCACCTTAGGTCGATCGATAGACATTGGTCATATCAATTGCATCATAGCTGCAACTATTATCTAGTGCTATCAACTCGTGATGTATGCACACACATTGGGTTATCAACTCTTGATGTGCGTACTTTTGATGTACGCTACCTAATTATGTCTCTGTCTATGTTGACCTTGAGTTTACTCAACAAATAAACCCTTCTAGTCAAAACCGACCCATTAATCCGAAAATCTTATTTCCATGGTTTGAACATATTTGTATATAGCAGGATTGAGTTTACCTAACAACTCTAACTCTATAAGAATTCTAGTTTTCCCCATATTAATGGAATGCGTTAGTTTTCATATTATGTGTGAGGGATTTCATATTCTGGTCTCATTTACGTTATAGGATTCTAGTCACAATGACTCTATAGTATGATTTAGGACGTTTCATTCTTTAATGCAACCATCTCACAAGGATTTCTTGTATAGTTTGTGACGTGTTATGCATCTAAAGATTTGACGTAAGATTCAACTCTTGAATCGAATTGCTTTCTAATGTTGGTGGCTCAGGACTTTTTGTTCTTATCCTCGGAGGCCATATCAAAAATATTTTTTTCCGAGGATTGCAGTACAAAATGCAACCTCAGGTCGTTTTGCTTAATCGGAACCAATTAATGGAACTAAACTAGCCTATATGTCATGTTATGCAAACAAAATTAGCAAGGAAGAGGGGGGTTTTCAATCCTTAGAATTTTGGACTAAAGTAAGCGAATTGTAAGAAAATGTAATAAAAGTATTTTTTTGGATTTTTGGGAATGGAAAAGCGAATAAATAAAAGAAACGATCAAATGATAATAGTATCCTCTTGAAAACAAGCTTCGGTTATCATTGTTCGAAACGAATTTTAATGGGAGTGAGTCACTAAATTTCAAATGGTAAACCTTAAAGTACTCTTTAAATCCAAGGTTTCAATTAATGAACTCCATTTATTAAAACCTTGTTGATGCTTATAGTGTGTGCAATGGGTAAGCTAATGCAATAAGTCATTTGGGATCTAGAATCATCTCCTTACCAAACACAACTAGGCAGATAAAAAAGAATCAACCAAATCACAAATAAACATATATGAGACTTCATATATTCGAGCTCAAAATTCTACGTCAATAAATGCCAACAACACATTAAATATCCAATACTTGATTAAACTCTAATCAAGAACATTCAACCACAAATTACAAATCCTAAACCTAGGAGTTCATAATAATGTAGCTGAACATGGGATGAATTACTCCCCTTTGAAGCCCATTGAACTTTAGCCGTTGCTACATTTTTTAATAGGAAGGAGGTACCTAGCCAAGCATTACTCCAGGAGGAATCTCAATCGAGAACCCACTGGAAGCATCCATGGTAGCAGCTATTGGTGGAGAAGACCACTGTGAAGTGGAGAGGAGAGGGTAATGATAGTGTCTAAAGGGATTTTTAAGAGTGAGCTTCTGTAGAGAGGGTTAGGGGTGTATGTTTCTTTTATGTGTGCCGGCTGTTTTAAACCTAAAATGGTAGGTTTTTAAGGAAAATGGGTTATGGATTAGGTTGCACAGTGGGTATCTTTCCGAAAATGGTTTGGGTATTCGAAGGTTTGCTGCAGCGACAGATAAGTTCGCCGCGACGAACTTTTCTCAAAGATTTTTCTGCTTTGTTGGCCCCTTTTGCCGCAGAGACAAAATAAATGTTCGCCGCGACTAACTTTTCCCAAAAGATTTTGCTTGAAACTCTTCATTCTTCACCGCGGCGACACATCCTCTTCGCCGCGGCGAACTTACCGTTGTGATTGTTGACTTGTTGACTTGAATTCAGCTCTTTCCACATCTTCTTCTTGGGTCTCCTACAATCAACAAATGATAGTTTGAAGTATCAATTGTTCTCAAAACATTAATTTGTACAATTAACGCTCATTTTTAACAAATTTTACTCTCAAACTACATAAAATAAAGGTAGACACTCAAGAATCAAGTTAAGCATAAAATTTAGAAATAAGAGCCAAAAAGTGTAGTAAAGGTCATGAAAATGTCGCCAATTTATATAATAAACTTGGGCTTAATCAA
>JAOSBN010095091.1:0-11675 GCA_027563595.1 Erythroxylum suave
TATTATTATTATTATTATTATTATTATTATTATTATTATTATTATTATTATTATTATTATTATTATTATTCACCACTACCATTTTAGGAATAGCTAAAGATAGGGGAGGGGGTGTCTTTAGATATCATGCAAATTCAAAATAACTAAACCTTAGGATTATCTATTTCGTATATTATTTTCAATCAAACAAAGTAACAACATGTTAACAAGAATAAATGAGGAATGGATTAGCCATTCCTCCCAACCAAATACCCCATAAGATTATCTATTTTATATGGTAAGCCACATTAGCAACATTAACAGAGATACCAACGTCAGGCTAGAATTGAAAAAATTGAAAGTTTGAGCATTTAATTATCACTTTTTAAGTTTAGGCTATAATTGCAAAATTAAGTAAAGTTTGAGATTTTTTTTCTAATTAACCCTTTTTAGTATACCCAACACCTCTCTTTATTTTTGGATCAATAAAGTTGAGGATCCATGAGACTGCTATCATCAAGTTGCAAATTTTTTATTAAGTCAGAAGCTTCTCATCTTCAGGCTTGGATACATTAACTTCCATATTCGTTCTTCGATTTGAGCCCTCAACTAAGGAACTTCTCCTATGTATCAAACTTTGGTCTGCCCTTAAAAATTTTGATGGTAAAGATGGTGTCTGAGTTATCAAAGAATAAAGAAAGAGAATAGATGATTGATCAATTAGCTTATCCCTTCTTGTCATTATCATCAATTCTAACAAACATTCACCAAAACTTGAACATTACAAGTACACAACCATCGAGAAAACTACAGAGAATTGAGGAGAGAGAGAAATGTTTTATTCAACTTGAGCTAGAAATAATGAAGGGAAAATCTAATATGTTACATTCTCTCTCTAAAAGACTATATACATAGTCATAAAAGAAAATAAGTTAGTTACATGGAGCGTAATAAACACTAAGGTAGGAGATTCTGTTATAAAAAACTTGTCAGCATGGTAGTGGGGTTAGTACCCTCCAATAACCCCTCCCCTGCAAGTAGAGAATGGTTTGGAACAAAAAGTCCTAGGTTGTGTAAAAGAGAACAATGATGGGTAGAGGGGAGCATCTTGATCAGAATATTAACAAGCTGGAGCTAGGTAGGTAGATAAGTGAGCTACAGCAGTCCTCTATGACCTTGTCTCATGTAAAATGACAATCAATTTTTATATGTTTTAACTCTCATAAAAGACTGGATTTCTAACTATATAAAGAGGATACTGGTTGTCACATCTAAAAGAAATGGGCTTTTGATCATAAACACCCAATTTACTAAGAAGATTGACAAGCCAAGTGACTTCTAATGTAGCTTGAGCCATAGCTCTATATTCTGCTTTTGTTGAAGATTTGCATATAGTGCTTTAATTTTTAAACTTCTAGTTAATTGGAGAATTATCAAGCATCACCAAGTAACAAGTGACAGACCTATATAAAGAGGGATAAGTGGCCTAATCAGAATTAAAGAAGGCTTGAAGTTTGAGTTGATCAGTAGCTTAAAGGATTATGCCTTGACAAAAGTTCCTTTTATATATTTGAGAGTATGTAGTAAAGAAAGTAGGTGATAGGTTCTAGGGTTTTGTACAAATTGGCTAAAAGTCTGAAAGGTGAAGGCAAGGTCTAGCTTTATGTTGTTGAGATAATTAAGCTTTCTAATTATGACTCTGCAATGATTTGGATCAGGAAAGGGATCACCATCTTCAACTGTGAGTTTACAATTTAGAGGTAAAGGTGTAGCAATAGGTTTTGTTAGAGGAAAACCACAATTATTAAGTGATTCTTGAGTAAAACTCTTTTGAGTATGAGAAACACCATTTTGGAGATGAGTTACCTTAAGGCTAACGAAGTAATAAAGTTGTCCAAGGTCTTTAATCCCAAAAATTGTATTGAGCTAAACTTTTAAAGAGTGAATTTCATCAAGATCAGACCCAATCATTAGAATATCATCTGCATAGGTAGCCACCACGGTGATGTGAGAGATAGATTTTTTCAAAAAGAAAGAGTAGTCATTGTTGGATTAAGAATAACCTAGTTGCCTTAGGAAATTTGCAAGCTTAGAGAACCATTGTCGTGAAGCTTGCCTAAGACTATAATGAGATTTTTTTGAAGTTTACAAACTTTATTGTGAGGATTAGGAAACCTTTCAGGCATTTTCATATATACTTCCCTATGTAAATCTCCATGCAAAAAGGAATTGTTCACATCTAGCTTAAATAAACCCATTTCTTGCTTATAATTAAGGTAATAATAGCTCGAATAGTGGACATCTTGACTATTAGAGAAAAAGTCTCAGTGAAATCAACCCTAGCCTTTTGAATTTTGCCTCTTACAACTAGCCTTGCTTTGCATCTTGCCAAGGAGCCACCATATTTAAGCTTAAATTTGAATATCCATTTGCAACTAATGAATTTTTTCCCTCAGTAAGATCCACCTCTTGCCAAGTCTGGTTGTGTTTAAGAGCATTAAGTTCACACTGTATAGTTTATACCCAGTTAGGATGAAGTGAAGCCTGTTTTTAGGAGGTGGGCTCTATATATGAGGTGAGATGGGTAATATGGTCTTAGAAAGAAGAAGGGGAACTATGAAATTTAACTAAATTGTACCAATTAGGGAAGGTAAAAACAATACTATAAAAACAAATGTAATCCTACAAAGATGAAAGTGGATTATGTGGCCTAGTTGATCTTCTAGGTGTTAAAGGAACTAAGACAGATTTAGGTGAAACGGAAGCAACTAGAACAGATAAAGGAACAAAGGTGTATAAGGATGAGATAAATGTGATATTAAAGTTTGGAAAAGGATTAGGACATGAAGAAGTAGGGTGAGATTCAAACTGGAAGAAAATAGGATGGGGAAGAGTAACATCAGAATCTCTGTAAAGGATATAGTGAAAAATGAAATGATGTTCATAGAAAATGACATCTCTACTAGAATATACTATATGAGAAATAAGATCATAGAATTTATAAGCCTTTTCACTATAAGGGTAGCCATGAAAAATGCAAGGATTAGCTCTAGGTTGAAATTTGGATGTATGGGATTTTTTAGTAGCAATAAAACATAAGTAGCCAAAGTTTTTAAGGTGGGAACAAATGGGTTTTTGGCTATAGAGAAGTTCATATGAGGTTTTGTGGTTTATGACTATAGAAGTCATTCTATCGATAAGATAAGTGGCAACTAACATTCCCCTAAAATTTGATAGGTAATTTAGATTTAAAATATAATTATCTAGCTATCTTATGTAGATGTTTATGTTTTCTTTTAACAATTCCATTTTGTTGAGGAGAATTGATAATTGTGTTTTGCATGATGTTTTGGGGATTAATTTTTTATGCATTCAGTGTTAAATTGAGTGTTGAGTATGCATTTAGGGGTTAATTAGGTTATTTTTCGTGTTTAAGTGTTTTTATGGGTTAGGCTGAATCTTTGAGTTTAATTGGTATATTTTTAAAGTACCTTGATGTGTGTGCTAGTTTTGTAGGAAAATAGGGAAGAATGGTGAAGATTTAAAGATTTCGGGCTAAAGGACATAAGCCATGATCGTGCACATAGGCCACGATCGTGATAGAGAAGGAAGAGAAAGAAGTAGCCCGGCCACGATCATGCAATCTAAGCCATGATCATGACAAAGAGCAGCAAGTCAGTCCACGATCATGCACTTTAAGCCATGCTAATGAAAAAAAGGGTAAAGCATCAGCCATAATCGTGACATGTAGGGACACGATCGTGCCTTACGTTAGGCTGATGCGAAAACTTAATTTTTGGGTTATTTTTTGGACCTTTTTGACTTCAGGTTTAACTTAAGGTTGCTATGGAATAAATAGAACAATACCTAGTAGTCGTCGACAGTGATGAAAGAGCCAAGAAAGTTTTGGAAAAAGTGAGATTCTATCGTCCCTGAGAGAAAACATGGAGAGAGATCAAGAGATTGAGGAAGGAGACAAAGGAAGAGAGACACGGAGACGAGCTAGAAGTGAAGTACTTCCCAGAACAGCTGGTTTCCCGTCATTACAGCTTCCGAGATTCCGTTCCTCAGAGTATCTCCATGTCTTTTAATTTTATTTATGTATAGAATTGAAATAGGTGTTGAGATTGATTGTGTGAATGTTGATTCATGTTTAAACTCACCTTTGGATATTAATTTTTAAGATCATTTGATTGATTATGTTTTCCACAGCTTAATTGTGATTTTAATTATATGCTTAATAATTCGACAATAAACTGAGAGTCTGAGCAGGGTAAAAATCATCGATTTGGGCTAACAAGAGTTAGGTAAATCGATAAGTAGAGAATTGGATCATCCCAGCAGAGTTGTATAATGAGAGATCGAGCATAGATTCTTAATAGGTTAATAGACAGTCTAGAACTAATTTACGTTTTAGGTCAATTACGGATCGAGAGATCACAATTTCCATAATTTTAATCGGGGTTTATTAATTTGGGTTAAGAATTATAACTTCAGAAAGAGTAATTCACCCTAGGACTGTCTAGACCTATCACTTCAATGATTGCATAATTCGCTAGGTTTTGCTTAATTTTGAATGAAATCCCCTTTCTCTCCCTTGGTAATTTCTAGGTTAATTTTGGGTTAGTTGTGAGTTTGCTTTTCGTTACTGTTTGGTACTTTAATTTCTCATAATTGATTATTGATTAATTTAATTTATACATTAGTTATTTAAATAGGAATTGTGAACTTAGCTGCCTTATATTTTAGGGCTAGTTCCCTTCCTTATGGGATTGACACCTTAGGTACTACGCAAACAATCCGTGCACTTGCGGTAATTACCAAGGTTATAATTAGTAAATCATAGCACATGTAACTTTGAGCAAACAAGTATCAACACAAGAAGTTTGATGTAAGACGCCTTTACTATCATAAAATTTAGTAGTAGTAGTGTCAGAGAACTCTAAGGGATTATCAAATCTTATGACTTTCATTTGAGCATTAAACTGAGTTTTAATGAAAAAGATGAATGATGTAAGAATGGGGAAGGAATTACTTTACGTGATAAGAGATGGGTCCAAGTAGCCCTAGAGAAATCATCAAAAATGGTGAGGAAATATTTATATTCATTTTAAGTTGCATGTCGTTAAGGCCCCCATATATCAATCTGAAGCAATTCAAAAATATAAGAAGTAGAAGAATCACTTATAGGAAAAGAGAATCTATGATGTTTTTCTTATAGATAAATATGAAAAAAAATTACTTTTGTAAATACAAAGAAGATTGTCTGCATATTTCATATTATCAAAAGAAAGATGACCTAATTTGCAGTGCCAAAGGTTAGTGGTAGGCATGACAGATACAGTAATCGTACAATCACTTTTATTAACAAAAGAAGAACCTATGCTAGTAAAAAAAACTAGGATTAACATCACTCTTATCTTTGCAGGGATTTGTATGAACATAGAAAAGACCTTTAAACTCTTTATCAAGATGCAGGTGCTGCCTCATTCAAGGGGCTTGGATGTAGTAAGAATGAGCTGTAAAGAAAACGTTAAAGGAGAGATGTTTGGAGAGTTTGCTATCAGAAATCAAATTGAACTGAAAATTAAAAACATTCAGAGCATTATACAAATAATATCAAGGGTAAACCTAAGGATGCCAATATGTTCAATATATGCTTTTAACCTTCTGGCATAGTGATAAAACAAGCTTGTTTGAAAGGTATGTAAGTGTGGGTAATATGTTCAGTGGCTTCACTATCAACGATTGAACTAAGATTAGACTTAGAAGTGTAGAAACAAATGACTTACTAGCTAGTAAAGTAGAAGATGAATCCATAGAGTGAATGGGGGAAGAACTCTCTAGACTGTGCTTGCTTAACAAATCAATCAACTGATTGTACTATTCATTAGTGAGGCTAAGAAGTACAGAACTACTTGCAAGATTATCATAATTGCACTTTGAAGTGTTTTGAAATTATGCTTCACCACTATGTTGTTGGGCTAAGGCTACTATCCTTTTTCCTTTATCAAACCCTCCTTTCTTATTATACAATTTAAAGCATTTTTCAATTGGATGTCCAGGCTTCTTATAATAATTGAAAAATAAATTACATTTTCTCTATTTTAACAGAGTTTACTATTATAAATGAGGATTTTTTTTAATTTCTTAAGCTATTAGTTCCAAAGAACCTTTGCTGAGAAAAAAGTAGACAAATCAACAAAAAGAGGTGCAAAGGAATGAATTTCCTTTTGTCTCTCTTCCTGGAAGATCATATTGTAAGCTTCACTAAGAGGTGACAGAAGATTGAGCATCAAAATATTTCCTCTTGTATGAACATAATCACCATTTAATCCCATGAGGAATTACATCAATTGTTGGTTTTACATTAAGCTAGCTATCACAAAGGTCTACTTTGGACTCGAACTCTGACTGCAAGTTGTGCCCACCTTCGTGTGGCAATACTGCTCTGATCTGCTAAAGCAAGATTCAACCTTCTCACGTGAATATTGTCGAACAATTCTGTTAGCACTCGAACACCTCACACGCACATAAGTGTTTAAAGTGATTCTCTTACATATAAAATAACACGTGTAAAATAGAGTAATGAAAGCAACAAGATATATATATATATATCTTCTTGCTTTCATTACTCTCCATATATATAGCAGAAGCTACTCTTTCATTAACTCTCCACAAAATGTTAACAAAAGACACAAGTACCTCCTCCATAAAGCATATCCAACGAACTCCCTAGTTGAAGCCGTTACAAGGAACTCCCCACTCAAAGCCCTTATAATGAGAACGCCCCGAAAGCTCTCAACTGTCAAAGCTCTCTCCTTTTGAGTCTCTCTCTACTCTCTCTGAATAGCTCTCACCTCTAATGAGTTATTTATAGGCTCCTCTAGATAACTAATCCTAGTATAACTCTACTAGCTAAGATCACAATCTTATTCTATCTTATCCTTATTAGATTACATCAATCTAACCAATAGATGACATTCCCATCTAATTAGGACTCTATCTAATAGGATTAAGTTACATCACGCTAACAAGATATAAGATCACCCTATCTAGGAATGATTATCCTTATCCATAAACATCTCCTCTATCTTCAGATGATCCTTCCATATAATCTTTATCTCTTAAGGCTAATGTTCATCCATTATGATCTTATACACCACGTCATTATGAGCCACATCATCCACAGTTGCCACGTCACTACTGATGTGTTCACTAAGGCTTATCTACCTATAGGTCCATCAATGCACGTCTGTAGATAAGTTAATCTTCCATGGTCAACCTCTCTCATAGTGCAGTCTCATCGCTCTATGACTAAGTACAATTCACAATCAGAGTTAGTATAAAACCTCACATTTATTTACATACCTTCGACCTGCCTTATTGAAGTTAGGTGCCTTTGCACACCCTCAGATCTTGCATAACTTAGTTTTGCCAACCCCGCGCAACCTCACATTTGAATTTCATGTCTCGTCGAAGATTTCTGCCAATGGGTGCCTACGCATGCCCGCGTATCGAATCTCACCTACCTTTGAGATCTTTATCGATACTTTCTGTATCCATCGCCTATTTCGCAAGTTCCTCGGGTTTTGCTCGCTAACTCATAAAACATCACCTTGTTCCCTTATCAATACACCTTCCTCATGCCAACCTGTGTGCGAAGCATTAGCCAAGGATTGCCAACACTCACACGATCCCCCAGTTTGGACTTAGGGGTCTATCACTAACCATTGCAATGCCAGAAGCACAAGTACATGATGGTATGTTGATTTAAGTCCCATATTCATCCCATAACCACTTACATTTAGTGAAATATATAGAAACAAAAGGATTGCTCCAAAAAATTATGCAAAGATCCTTTTGTACTTAAAAAATTCTAGTTCCAAAAGAATGATCATGTCTCTATCCCTATTCTTCCTAAATCCACTAAACTGTAAAGCAATTATACTGTATGCTTATCCATATATTGTAAGAGTCATGAGATGACCATGTTAATGTATCTATCCCAGTGAGGAAGAAGAGGAGATCCAGTAACATGTCATTGACATCCTCCAAGCTTATTCTTGGCAGTAAGTGAGACCTCACAAGAATGCTTCCAATGACCATAATTATCCCCTTGAAGAGGATAATCAGAGAGCATAGAGTTTGTCTTATCTGAATGGTTAAGATATAATTCATGTGAAGAATCTAGGACAAGCACAACAGGAGTGTTAGATAAATGATTTTCAAGTGCCATTGATGAATTTTAGAGAAAAATGTTCTTTGAAAGATTTTAGGAAATAGTTAATATGCAACAAATGGAAATAAACAATTTGAAGGAAATGTGATCAAATCAGACAATAAAGATAGAAGAATTTGTATGGAAAAGATCAAATTGAAACAAAAATGAATCGAATTCTTAGGTCAATGAAGCTAGATCGATCTATGAAACAAATCAAAAGATCGAAAGATGAATGAAAATGTTTGTGTTTAATTTTGATGTGCGAATGACTGATTGATGAATCAAAACAAACAACTAAAAAAGAAGAAATTAGTAAGGATGGCAAAAGTAGCCCAGCCTGACCCGACTTGAGTTTGGCTTGAGTTGATCGGGCCTGATAGGAAGGTACAAAATCATATCGTTTTGAAAAAGATGACGCCATCTTTAATTTCTTAAAAAAATCAAGTCGAACCAAACCGATTTGGACCACCCATGCCCTGTCAACCTGAGGGCTGGGCCATAGGCCAATCAGTCCTTAAATAGGGGTTCTAGGCTATTCCTTTCCTAACTTAGGCCAACCCGACCAATTGCGATCCATAGAAATCAGAAAAAATGCCTAGGAGTTCAATTGAGCATAAGGCTCTAATACCATGCCATTTTCACCAATTTTGATGAACATTACGAAAAATCTCACATCACAAGCACACAAACATGGAGAAAACTATAGAGAATTGGGAAGAGATAAAAAGTGCTTTATTGAACTCGAGCTAGGAATAATGATGGGAAAATATAATATGTTACATTCTCTCCCTAGAAGACTATATATATATAGTTATAAAAGGAAATGAGTTAGTTACATTGAGCTTAATAAACACTAAGACGAGAGGTTCTTTTATAACAAACTTACTAGCATGGCAGTGGGCCAGTATCCTTCAACAAATCTTCCATTACTAAGTGATAACGACAAAATAAGTTGAATCAAATAAGATATAGCTTCATTTTGCATGTTTAAAGGCTAGGTGGAAAAACCCAACTCTACTACCATGACAAGAGTATGAAAGAGCGACTTGTGAGCTAAAAATGAATGTTGTTTTTGGAGGAATAAAAATAGTCCCTTAATGACTTATTTGTTAGTTTGTTGATACTTATACGTTAGTCTATATTTTTATATGTAATTGGCATATGTTTCTTACATAATTGTTGTTTACCATTGTAGTTTAGGATTAATTTTGCATGATTTCATCTAGTTTGATTTTCATTATTGTTCTTTTATGTTTGATGTTAATTTAGGATAAGAATTGACTATTTTTATGTAGGAATGAAGATGGAGCAACTTGGAGATCGAACTAGAGATCAAAAAGAAAAAAAAAAGAGGAGTCATTATGTGACAAATTCTTATGATCGTGGTAATTGGCATGATTCCCATGATATAAGAAATATAGTACGAGATCTTATGTAGGACTTCATTAAATGTAAGGTTTCTGGACTATAAAAACATAATTAAGCCTCCAAGGTTGAAGAGGACGACACCTCCATGTGGAAAAGAGCTTTCTTGAGTGAATAACACAAGTTTGGAGTCTTGAAGAAGGATTGAAGTCAAAGATTATCATCATGATTGGGAAAATAGCACATCAACATCAAAGATTGCAGATTTTGGCAAAGAAGAGAAGGAGTTCCTTCATTCAATTTTCTGTTAGTTTTACTTCTTGTAATCTTTGTAGAATGGATTATTTGAGTGTTGATGATGTTATGGATACCATGATTGGTTAATTTAGTTTTAGGGATTGTTTTTTAACTATTATTGTTGAACTCTTATTTTATTGAATTAAATGAAAGTGCCTTTGATGTTTCTTGATTTCATTTGTATCCTGCAATAAATTGAGAGAGTGAGTAAGATCATTTGTGTAACATTGTATAATGAGAGTTGGCAACCTATAGATTTATAATCATCACGTTAATTAATTAGTTAGAAGAGAGATCTCGGCTAAGTCAATTGATCACCATTAGGATAACTTAATACCTAGTGAAATTGGTAGAGCGATTGGATAGGTTGAGAGATCATTCAATTGATCCCATTTAATTTAACTAGGGACAATTAATTACACTTTAAAAGATAGTAGTTAATACATTTGAAAATCTTAGGTGAGATACAATTTCGACCTTTCTACATTTTTTATATTGTTCATTGTTCGTTATTAATCTTTTAATTTTAATTTAATTTTCAAAATTATTTTCATTAAAACAATTTTTGTTTCTTAAACAAGGTTTAATCGAAATTAAGTGGTGTCTGGGCATCATTCCCTATGGAATCATTATCCGCTTTTAAGCTACAAATCACAACCCCTACAATTGCAGTTTTTGAGCATAAAATGAGTAGATTGTTTTCACTTTCAACAAGTTTTGGCGTCGTTGTCAAGGATTGATTGTTTGGCATCGTGTTTAATTTAGATTATGTTAATTTAAGAGTTTTTTATACTTTTCCTTTTGTATTTGTAGGTGCATGAACACAAGGAGTACATAAATATCAAAAGAAGTTATAGAAGACAAATTTCCTGTCATTAAGAGGCACAAAAGATAATTAAGAAGGGTGAAGCATCTAAATTTTTCACAATAAGATATGGATATAGAAGGAGAATAAGGAGGACTAGAAAGAACACTGATATATTTCATGAGACCAGGATTTAGTCCTCAAGGAGTGGTGAGGCCGGTGGTTTAAGTAAACAACTTTGAGATAAAGCCGGCACTCCTCAACATTTTTGCATAATAGTGTGCAGTTCTACAGGCTATCCAACAAGGATCCGAACTCCAACATCGTAAATTTTCTAGAGATCTATGACACTTTCTGATTTAAGACGATGCGGTGAAGCTTAAGTTATTTTCTTTCACGTTGAAAGATCGAGCGAAGGCATGGTACAACTCGCTAAATATGGGATAGATTACCATATGGAAGCAGGTTAACCAAGCCTTCCTCGCCAAGTATTTTCTGTTGACAATACAATGAGGCTAATCAAGGAGATCATGAATTTCTAGCAGAACGATGGAGAATCTCTCTATGAAGCTTAGGAGAGATTTAAAGAACTACAGAGAAGTTATCCCCATCATAACTTTCTAAGGGAGTTCTTGTTTTAGACATTCTATAATGTAGTGAATCCGAGCATGAGAGGACCCATCAATGCAGTAGCCAGAGGCTCACTGATGAGGAAGACTGTGGAAGCAAGCCATGATCATTTGGAGGAGTTGGCGAGTAACAGCTAAATGTGGTGAAGCAAGAGAAGCAGACATTGACAAAAGGAGTAAAAAGGTATGATACCCATTAACTCTGTTACTACTTTGCAGGCTCAGATCACGGCTCTTAAAAATTAGCTAAACAACATGCAAGGAGCATCTACATCTACAGGGAAGGCACTGCAAGTGCAATGTTGTTGGACCAATGGTGGTTGACAAATTAAAATTCCTTTATGTTTTGATAATAATAAAATATATAGAATTAGTT
>JAOSBN010095112.1:0-11672 GCA_027563595.1 Erythroxylum suave
TGTTCTATCGACTATGTTAACCAAAAACTTAGTGGACACTAACTCTCTCAACCCCAACTTCAAACTAAAGGTGTAGGGCATCATATTTATGCTTGCACTTAAATCCACAAATGCCCTATTTATAATGATCCTGTTGATACTATAGGAGATGAAAAAGTCCCCTGGGTCCTCTTTCTTCTTCGCTATGTTAGGGTCGTCTTATAATGGTCGCTCCTTAACCTTCTTCGTGATGGATTCCTGTAGTTTGAGCTTCATCTATATTTGTTCCGTCACTTCCTCGACCTTGTTTGGCTCAATTTCCTATAACTTCTCTGCTTCCCTCTTTTCATATGACTCCCGCTAAGCTAAAAATTAATAGAGAAATACTCGTCAGGTTACATTAATTGACTTGCTCACAGGTTCACTTGGAAGGTCTTCTTTACCTTCTCCTTTCTCTACTTCCTCCTCTTGCACTCATTTGGCTTCTCCATCCTGAGTCTGAATGATGACCATGATACGTTCCTTCGGATTGGACTCAGTGTTGTTTGGAAGTCTTCCAGCATTCCGAGTCGACATTATCTCCACTAATTGGGCCACTTGGACTTCTAAATTGTGTATAGATGAGGCATGATTCTTCGTTACATGCTTAAAGTTTCTCTCGAGTCTCCTATGTGCCTCCTCCATGCCTCTGATCTTGTCCAAAATCTTATCCAACTTTGATTCCATCAAGCTTGCTTTATCCTGCGGAAAGCTCGATTGTCTCTGAGGCCTGAACTGCCCTCCATTGTTATTGTTTGACCAGGAGAAGTTAGGATGATTCTTCCACCTGGGGTTGTAAGTGTTAAAGTAGGGATTATTATCCCCTCCTTGTCCAAACTGTGCCGCCATATAGTTTACTTGCTCCTGGTTATCCTCTCTCATCAAGTAGCAGTCTACAGTGTCATGGTCTAATTGTCTACAGAACTCACACTTCACTTGAAAGATTTGACTTGGGCTGAAGATGACGCCTTCATATTGCTGAGCTGTTGCATCAAATTATCGATCTTAGCTTCTATCTCCATCATCTGATCGACCACCAGATTCCCCTTTTCTCTCTAAAAGTAGCAGGATGCCTACCTTACTCACTCATCCATAAGCAACTATTACTCGCCATCTCTTTAATCAGCTCCTTTGCTTCATCAACAGTCTTTTGCATCAAGGATCCTCCTGATGTTGCATCAATCATGCCTTTAGTAGGTAGGTTTACTCCATTGTAAAAAGTCTGCAAAAGGAACTCTTTGGGTAGGTTGTAGTGTGGGCGCTTCCTTTGTAGGTCCTTATATCACTCCCACGCTTTGTAAATTGACTCCCTGTCACCTTGTTGGAAATTGGTAATTTCCTTTATGATTTTTGTGGTATTTGTCAATGGCAAGTACTTGTCTAGAAAGGCATGCACAAGCTGCTCCCATGTCATGATGTTAGCAAGGCTCAGTGAATGATACCAAGCCTTTACTCTATCTCTAAGTGTGAAAGGAAACAACCTAATTCTAACTGCATCCAACGACATCTGGTGATATCGACAAGTATTGCAGATCTCGAGGAAGTTCACGATATGCGCCTTCAGATCCTCATTCTCCAGTTCTTAAAATTGCACGTTCTGTTGAAGCATGTTAAGGAGTGCTAGCTTAATTTCAGATGAGGCCACTGGAAAAGTCGGCCTAGCCACTCCTTGGTTTGACAGGTTGAACCATGGCCTCATAAAGTCCATCAGGGTTTATTGTTGCAGTCCATTGTTAACTCCTTGGTCTATATTCTGTTGGAATTCCTCAGCCATTGTTGATTTTCCTAACTCTTCTTCTTCCTCTCGCTGAGCTTTCCTGAGGGTTCGTTCTAATCGCGTGATATCTAAATCTAATGTCTCCGCTGCACGACTCGAACCTCTCGTGACACTTATGTTCATGCAAGAGCTCAATTCCTAAATAGAACGAAGGAAATGAAAATAAAAATTTAAAACTAATCTAACGCCTTAAACTATAGAACGAAATTTCGTCTCCTCGGCAACGGCGCCAAAAACTTGATCACAAGGAAACGTACGCTAAGTTTTAATATTTGTTAACCTTGGTAAATCTACAAGCACATGGGTGGTCATTCGCATAGTACCTAAGGTATCGATCCCACGAGGAGGGTACACTAGTCCTAAAATCTAAGGTTGGCTAAATTTCACACTAAATCTAACTAAATAACTAATGTAGAAATAAATATATCAAACAATTAATTTCAAGAATTAAAATGAAAAAAAGTCAACAAAATAGCAATTCACGCAAACAAATCTGAAATCAACCAAGAAATCACCAAATGAGAGAAAGGAGATTTTAATCCGGAACTAACGAAAATCTAACCAATTATGCAATTATCAAATTATTGAGTCTAGACGATCCTAGGGTGGATTACTCTCTCTCGAGTTATAGTCCTTAACCCTAACCGATGATCATTAGATTAAATTATGGAATTGTGATCTCTTGACTCATAATTTACCCACAACCTAAAGTAGTTCTAAAATTGTCTATTAACCTATCAGAATCTACGCTCGATTTCTCGTTACACGACTTTACCGATTTGATCCAATTCTTATCTAATAATTTACCTAACTCTTGTTAGCCCAAATTAATAATTTTCACTCAGCTCACCCTCTCAGTTTATTTTCGAATTATTATGAATAGATATTGAATCACAAAAATCATTAAAAACACAATCAATCAAAATTTATTAATCTCAAGAATCAAAACCTGAAGGTGAGTTTACACATAAATCAACATTCAATAACAACTAATTTCAATAAATATCCCAATTTCATACATCAATAAAATTGAAAAAAATAGAAAATACTATCGGAACGGTCTCGTGGAGGCAGAGACTACAGGAAACCACCTGTTCCGGGAAATACGTCTCGTTAAGCTTCCTCTTCGTGTCTCTCTTCCTTTGTCTCCTTGCTCAATCTCTCAATTTCTCTCTAGGCTTTCTCTCGGAATTCGCTAAAGTGAAGGCTCTCTTGCACGACTCTCCAGGCTCCTACTTCAGTCATATAATATTCTGTTTATACTTTGGAAGACCTAAGTTTAATTCGGGGTTGAAACGGTCCAAAAAGTCTTGCAAAATTCAAGTTTTCGTATTAGCTCGACGTAGGCCACGATCTTGACCTTGCCTGCCACGATTGTGGCCAGTGCCTAAACCTCCCTGTCAAGATCGTGGCCCAATGTGCACAATCATGGCCTGAATGGAAGCTCTCTGTAATGACCGTGCCCAAAGTGCACGATCGTGGCCTAGTTACTGCTGGCTCGTCCCTTTCTATCATGATCGTGGCCTGTGGTGCCACGATCATAGGCTATGTCTTTGGCCTGAAACTACTTAAATCTTCTCTGTTCTTCACCGTTTACCTTGAAACACTAACAAACCCAATTTAGGTACCTTAAAAATATAAAATTTAAGCTTAAAGACTCATGCAAATTCATAAAAACACTTAAACACCTAAACTAACACAATTAACACATAAATACACACTCAATATTCAAATTAACACTAAATACTTAACAAATTGAACCCTAAACACAATGCAAAACATAACTATCAGTGACCTTTATGAAGAGGTCTATATAGGTTAACCTAAAGGATTTAAAGATTAAGAAAATTAAGAAAATTGATATACAGTTTGAAATAAGGTTCCATACAGTGGTATCTTAAGTTTGATGAGATTGTGACCATTTTTAGTTTCGTAGAAAATAAAGTTGAAAGATGCTTGTATTACAAGGTCAAGGGAAGCAAAGTTATCTTCTTATTGTTGTATGTGGATGATATCTTCTTCACATCAAATGATTTGACCATATTGCACGACATTAAGCAACTTTTGGCCAAGCATTTTGAGATTAAGGACCTTGGTGATGTCGGTTTTGTAAGGGTTGAAGTGGTTAAAACAAAAAAATTAAACCAACAAGAACCTAAAGGATCTTGTCATACAACCTATTCATATACCAAAAAAGCACATAGTGAAAGCATGTACACCATTATACCTTGAATTTGGTCTCCAAACCAAATAGAAGATCTCACGACTATGTCTCCTTCCTTAAGGCTATCTCTTCTTGCTCACGGTTATGTCTCCTTTGCACTAAGTGAGATGCACTCCAAGGTATCCACCAAAGACCGATTAGAAAATCCAAAGGTTCCTAAAGCTAGATGGTGCTTCAATAGGTTATCGTTGATCCTAAAATCCCAAAAAAAAAACCATTTAAATGGGGATTTATTGCTCAATAAATGAACTAAATGGCAAAGCTTTTCGTTCTTGTTACAAGAAAATCGCAAGTTTGGAAGAAGACAAAAGAGAAAAATGAAAAGCTAAAACCGTGGAGAGAGGAAGATAAAAAAAATAGCTATAGCTCTTTTTCAAAAACCAGAAAAAATGAAAATCCTCTCTTACTTTTTGACAAAACTAAGGTTAAAAGGATTTCTTAACAAAAAGTATCAAATGCCCTTGTTTAAAAGAAGAAAAGAAAGAAAGCATCAGGTTAAAATTCACAAGGATTTAAACATATCCTTGTGTTCTTTGTATGGACAACCCATGTCCTTATAATGTTCTTTGCATGGACAGCCCATGTCCTTATAAATTTGGCATTGTAAATTTTTGTTAGTTGCCATTTTGTCATTTTACCACTTTTGCCATTTAATCTCATGCTTCAAAATAATTAAGCATTTGACCCAACTACCATATAACTATACCACATAATTATCTATATGTATTATTTTGTTGAGTAATAAATTTACAGGTTATGTCATACATATCAAATAAATTTATCTAGGATTAAATTTGGTATCTAATAACATTCATTCTAATACCATGTGGCAACCAAAATAATTTTAACACTTAAAATTGATTTTATCATCATATTCATATCTCCATATGGTTTACTAGAATAACTTCCTTTTTCTCATTAAATCTTTCTAGTGTGACCTATTGGGTTCCGTGTCATGTTGATAATAGAATTAAAACCCCTTTCTATACATCATAAGCGGTATCTAGCAAAATACATTATAATTACTCAAATGACATAGATGATAAGTCATCATGATTTCGAAGCAAAATTGCTCATGTCTATTTTTCTCGTCTCATAGTATCTTGAATAAATGTAAGAGTGGAATATGTCATTCCTGCCAATTTATTCCTTCTTGATTTCCAAAGTAAATCGTAAATATGATTAACTCCTTAATCATATTGCATGCATACAATATTACTTTATCAAAGGCCCATAGATATTATCGCTCATATCTTATACAAGGGACAACGGTATTCTTGATGAACATTTATCCGCTATATAAGTCAGTATACTATAGCATTATCTGTATAGCTACCTGTTATGGTTAGTGTTGGACAATACCAACAAATACACATTTCTCATGTAAGGAAATGAACATCTCATACCATATAGTTCACGACATGTATGAAACATTAATGACATAAACACAATCCTAACAATGTTTCATTTGAGGTCTATCGAATACCATAATCTCCATTATGTATCTGTGTGATTAAACCGATAACTCCTTATCGAATGGCTTGTAGAACATCACCATCATTTAATCCACACACTAATCTTTTAGTAGTCAATTAATATTTCATGTTAATTACCAAGATTAGCGACATTTTAGAGTAATCATTATTTTCATTACGGAGTTCTACGATCCAAGTCCTCAACTTGAATAATCTATAAATAATGAAAACTCATGGAACAAAATGATATAAACCATCCAGTTCATGAATATAACTGTTAGAATACAACCACCAAATGATTAGCTTCTAGATCATAACATTAACAGGTGAAGTATCCTTTGTCCTTGGTATTTAGATTCATCGAGACAGATCTTGACATTCTTTAAGCCTCTCGCAAAGTGCATACATTAAGCAAATGTTGCAAAGGTTTAATATGGCTAATTATAAACCTATTGTAGCACCTATCTCTCATGGCGAGAGATTATCTTTGGCACAGTGTCCAAAGAATGAAGTAGACAGAGAGGCTGTGAGGGATGCTCCATATTCTAGTGAGTTGGTAGGCTGATGTATACCCAGGTGTGCACTAAATTGGACATTACATTTGTTGTTGGACTATTGGGTAGATATCTGGCTAACCTAGGAACAGATCATGGGAATGCGGTTAAATGAGTTTTGAGATATTTAAAGGGAACCATGGATTATATGTTTACATACAAAAGGTCAACAATCTAGACCTCGTAAGGTATATAGATTTGAATTTTGTTATGTGTCCAGACGATAAAAAGTCCACTCAGGTTTCATCTTCATGTTAGCAGATGACGCAGTATTGTGGAAGAGTTTCAAGCAGACATTAGTGACTTCCTCGACTATACATGTAAAGTTTGTCACATACTGTGAGATCGCTAAGCAAGCGGTTTAACTCAGAAACTTGTTTTGAGTTGTCTTTAGTTGATTCAGTAGCTAGACCCATTTGGTTATATTGTGATAATCTTTTTGTTGTGTTTTTTAATAACAACAATAAGAATATGATAGGTTTAAGAATTTGGAGGTTAAGTATTTGACCATAAAGGAATTTATACAAAAAGGTGATATTGAGGTGGAGCATTTAGGGAATGAAGAGATGTTGATTCTTTAACTAAAAGGAATTTGCCCACTTGGCTTTTAGAGACACTTTTACATTATAGGTGTAATAAAAGTCCTTAGACATTATTAGTTAGGGATCATTATGTTTTCTCTTTAAATGTTTATATATTTCTCATGTATTATGACAGTTTGTGTTATTAGTAAAGATGATCATCATTTATTCTCAGTCATACATATTATTATAAGTCATCATAATACAGGTGAAAGTCTTAAGATTTGTGTCAATCTGAAGCATTGTAAAGGTCATTGGGTATATATACAAATTGACCTTGGGCCTATGTTACTAGGACACGTACATTTTAATATGTATATCCAAGAATTTTGACATGACATAGGAGGATATAAGTGTTTAATCCCATAAAGGTTTTCTATAATGCAGTTTATCATTCAGTGAGAGAAAATAAGGTTTCTCTAATTCAATTTGGCATTTAGTGAGGGAAAATAAAGTTTCTCTAATGTAGTTTAACATTCAGTAAAAGAAAACAAATTTCTCCTGTGCAGTTTAGCATATGAAATTTAGCATAAAGTTTAAAGAAATTGAGATTGATAAACAGAAAGATGATACATTTCAGATCATACAGGTATCATCTTCGTATGCCACATTCCATTTTCTCATTCATGTTAGTGAGGAATTAGTTATACGTGATTGTATTAGATCTATATCACACGTGACATATGCATTTAATATTTTCTGGTATCGAAAGCCTTGTAGGACAGAATGATGGACTTTCATTATCTTTAGATCAACTAGTTTTTAAACTTGGCCAACCTATATAATAATTTATAATTATTACAATTTTCGCAATTCGTTATTGTCTAAGGAGGAGAATGTTAGATATTTTCCTATAGGTAGACAATAATTAATTGCATTTTAACGATATTAATAACTTATTGATTAAGCTAATAGAGTTTGATCTAGATAAAGATAATAAAGTAGCTTTACAAAAGATATGGGTTATTGGGCTGAAGTCCAGTGAGGACAATAGAATCTAGCCAGCATGGACCAGATTCGTGATGGGGAGACCTGATATGGATGCTATATATATAAGGTTAAGGTCTCCTATAGTTGCTTAAGCAAATTGTGAATGTAAAGATACTTTGACCACCCCGAATTTCCTTAGAATTTTGTTCTTATTAAATTAGCGAGTATGAATATAAGTAGAATTCATGAAGTAGAAAATTTTTTAGTGTCGTTGGGTTTATTATTAATTCCGTATAGTAGCATAAACTAAAAGGAAGAGTTAAAATTAAGGTAAGGAGTTAGTAGGAATTTCATTGAATAAAGAAGGGTAATTTTGTAAAGCTAAAAGTTTATCTTAAACTAATAAGACAAAAGAGGAGGAGTCGTGTGTGTTAAGAAAGAAAAAAAAGGAGAGAGCATGGAAGAACCTAGAAGGAGAGAAGGAGAAACCGAGGCAAGGCGCAAGAAGAAGGAAAGAGTAAGGAGAAAGAAGAAGAGAGAAAAAGGTTCAACTAAAAATTATTTTTAGGTATTTCCTATCCTTTCTTCTTGCTTTAGTAGAAGAAGGAAGTAGAGAAGATAGGTTATGCGATGAAAATGAAGAGAGTGAAAGAAGAGGAGTAAGAAAACTATGTTCTTAGGTTTCTTTTGTGAACTTAAGTATATTTTAGTTCCTAGACGAGCTATATCTTGGAAAAGTGTTAAACAAACACTCACAGCAACTTTAACTATAGAGGCAGAGTATGTGGCTTGTTACGAAGCTACTTAACAGGCAATTTGGTTGAGGAATTTCATTTCTGAGCTTCATCTTGTGGAAACTGTTTCCAGACCTCTAACCATATATTTTGATAACTCTGTTGTGGTGGGCTTCTCTCAAATAAGCAAGAACTCCAAGCGTTCGAAGAATTTTGATACAAAGTATATGTTTGTTAGAGAGAAGGTTAAGGAGTTTCAGACTCGTATAGAGCATATACCCACTGATCTTATGGTAGCAGATTCTCTAACCAAAGGCTTAACTGTTAAGGCTTTTGTGAGTCATGTAACTCATATGGGTCTATTTAGATCTTTTGATGCCTTGGATTAGTGGGAGTCTGTCTTTCATGTTAATTTTTGATAGCAACATTGTATTTGACTATTTTGTTATTCAGTTTAAAGAATTTTGCTTATAATTGTTGCTATTATTGTTATTGCCATATACTTTATTGATATACTGCGCAGATACGTTTAAATATTTGTATATATTTGGCATTTTGTTGGAGACATTTTGTACCCAGTCTCATTTTGATGTTATGAGATATTTTGTTAAATCTCAATTGGCATCTTGGTTGGATGCTTGGGCCATTTTGTTTGGAATTGCACAAACGGATCACCATTTTGTGTGTATTTCCTTATAACACATTCTGTTTAGGTCATTGAGGAATGAGTATTTTGCATATATATTATCAGTACTCATATTGGGTCTGATTTCCATATTGTTCAGGTACTTGTAACCTTATTTTGGAATTATGATTAAGAGATTGTTGGCTCTACTTTGACATCCTATTGTGGCCGATGTTGTTGTATATTAATCTTGGGATTTGTTTTTGTTCTTCATTGCTGTTAGTTATGCTGTCCAAGTGGGAGAATGATAGAATTTTGTCATTATTTTTGTGGACTAGCATAATAAATATAATTTTGTACAAACCCTGATTAATTTGATGTCAAGATAATTGGGCTTGTTAATTCTCTCTTTAACGTGTCATTGGGCCTGTGTTCATGGGCTTGCTATGATGGGTAGGCTTGGCCCATGTTTTGCAGTGCAAAGGAGGCCCTACTGCTAACCGACCTTAAATACAGCTGCCCCATTGAGAACTGTATGTTCTTTTGTTGATTAGGGTTTGGAATAGCAGTAGTCAATCATCTGCGTCTTTGTCACTTTGCTTCACAGAAAATAACAATAGATTCAATTGTTGCACAATTTCCAGGTGTTTGTCCATACAATTATTGAATATAGTATGTTACAATTCTAGAGTTAATCAAGTGTGTTAATTAATTATAAAATTAATATGTAATTTCATCCTAAATTATTCCTTCAAAAGTAAGAATAGATCAAGCTTAAGCTAATTCATTGATAGTTAGGTTTAAGGAAAGCTTCAATCGTGTGTGTTGATTAAATAAAAATTTATGTTTTTAAAGGGAATCAAGCTAGTCGACGTCAAGAGCAAGGAGAAGAGCAAACTTGATCTTTGAAGTATCAAATAAATAGGTGGGTCATATGTTTATGGTTTTAGTGATGATGAGCTGAAATAATTGTTTGTATGTATGTTAAATATTTTTTTTTGAATCATTGTAGATGTGGGAAAAATGTGTTATGATTTGATAACTTATTATGGTTGAAAGATTTTACTGCTTTGTGTTAATGAAAAACAGAAAATTTAAGAAGTATGAACTATGATTAAGATATCAAATATATATATGCATTTGAATCTGTTTATGTGGGCAAGAGAGGAACCCGTTTCGTTAGTCGCGTGCACGATGACCTATAGCCTTCTCCCGGCTACCCGCTTGAGGCCATGAGATCCTGAGAAATTGGATTCATTTCGTTTTACAGTGTAAACTTCGGTTTCTCCGTTTCGTTCCACAGAACTCTCGGTCCATTACATTTGTGCATTGCATTTTGGATGGTTGAGCATGAAACATGATTGAGTTTCATGGTTTGATTATAAATTGATTTTTGTAATCTGACGTGTGAGATGAAGTATTTCATGTTTATGTAAAATTGCCAAATTTAGATTGTGAATGTGGTGATCTGTTGAAATTCAAAATAATGCTATATGTGTGTGTGTGTGTGTGTGTGTGTGTGCTAGAATTGTATATAGTTCGTTATCCTTGGCTATAAACATATTAGCCACTGAGCTCCCCAGCTTACCCCACAAATTTTCCACTCTTCAAGTGAAGAATCAGCAGATCATTACTAAGCCTTGCAAAGTTTTGGCAATCTCCAAGAATCCCGGACTTTTTTGTAACTAAGTTAATGTGAACCATTTCTGGTGACCTTAGAAGCATATCAGCATAAACTTTTCTGATTGTATTTTGTACTTATGATACTAGTGTGGCTTCTGATAAGAAGTATGAAAATGTGTATCAACTTTGTTTGTTGCAAAGTGACAGTGAAAGTGCAGAGATTTGTCTGATTTATGTATGTATATATTTGTGCTGACTCTTCTTTTCTGTAAGTAGTCATTGTAGCTGAAGATCAATTAGTTGGTTGTCTGATGATGTTTGGATGGTTAAATAAATTGTTTAGCAAGGGAGCTGTATGGAATTGAAAGTTGGTTTCGGGTCTTTTGGAATTTGAAATGGAAATGTAGGCTGACAGATAAATGAAAACAGAGAATAAGGGCATAATGTGAACCGAAACTTCAAGGAATAAACTGCACTGATATAGGCAAAATTAGGTTAAGTGGTCTTCTTAAAAATTGTAGATTATTCTTTTAGCTTTATAATGGTATATAGATTAAAATTTTTGAACTTCAGACATAAAAGTTATGGCCTTTATAAGATAGCATTATTGGTATTAGTGTAGGCAGTAGCACAAATTTTTGACTGAAATGGTATTCTTTATTAAACGATTAAGCTGTATCGATATAGGCTGAATTAGACAAAACTGTCTTCATGAAAGTTGTATATTATTTTTTTATCTTTCTAACGACATAAAGTTTGTAATTTTTGAACTTCTAGATTGAAAGTTATAAAGGTTTGAAATTTGGTTGCACGACTGGAAAGTCGTGGTCGTGCACAAGCACAATTGCGACAATCCAAACTTTTAGGAAAGTCACGATCGTACTTAAGCATGATCATGTCTCCTCTCAATTTTTTGCTACTGTTCACAATATGTCGCGATTGTGACGTCTCTCTCTCACGGCCGTGAGAGATGAAACTCACGCCTGTGACTTTTTCCCTTCTAAATCATTAATTTAAGCACTATTTATCCCTTTATCTTTACTTGTCGCAGGCATGAGTGAAGAGTCACGCCTGTGACTATTTCCCTTTTGCAATTTGTTTTTAAACTCCATAAATCAATTGTTATACATT
>JAOSBN010095153.1:0-11670 GCA_027563595.1 Erythroxylum suave
AGCAATAACAAGGATTCCATGCACCACCAGGTTTCCATTATAATCAACCACAGTTTCAATCAAGGTCACTATTAGACCACTAAGTCCAGATTGCGGGATCGTGCGAGTGTTGGCAAGCCTTGGCCAATGCTTGGCACATAGGTCGACACGAGGAATAAGGTGAAGTCTTGTGAATTGGCGAGCAAAACCCGAGGAACTTAGAAAGTAGGTGAGGGATGTAGGAAGCATCAGCAAAGATCTCAAGAGTAGGTGAGAATCAATACACGTGGGCATGCATAGATATGTATTAACGAAAATCTTTGACGAGACTTGAGATTCGGATCTGAGGCTGTGTAGAGTTAGTAAACTAAGTCATGCAGGACCTGAGGGTGCACAAGGGCATGTGAGCAAGGAAAGGTGGATAAACACTTGACTTCGGTAAGGAAGGTTGAAGATATGTAAAACATGCAAAGTTTTATAATAACTTGGATTATGACTTGCACTTAGTCATAGAGTGACGAGATTGCACCATAAGTGAGCTTGATCATGGAAGATGGACTTGTCAATGGACGTCCATTAATGGACCTATGTGTCGATAAGCCTTAATGAACACATCAGCAGTGATGTCGTAACTGAGGATGATATGGCACATGATGACGTAATGGAGGGGACCACAGTAGATGATCATCAGCTTTAAGAGATAAAGATTATGTGGAAGGATCATTTGAAGATAGAAAAGCTCTTTGTGGATAAGGATAATCATCCCTAGATAGGGTAATCTTTTATTTCGTAAATGTGATGTAACTTAATCCTATTAGACAGAGTCTTAATTAGATGGGAATGTCATCTATTGGTTATATTGATGTAATCTAAAAAGGATAATATAGGATAAGATTTTGATCTTAGCTAGTAGAGTTCTACTAGGACTCTAACTTAGTCATCTAAAGGAGCATCTAAATAACTAATTAGAGTTAAAAGCTACTTAGAGAGAGAGAGAGATTCATTCTTAAGAGAAATCACTCAGAGGAGAGAGCTTTGAGAGTTGAGAGCTTTTTTTTGGGGGGGGGGGGTGTTCTCATTGTAAGGACTCCGAGTAGGGAGTTCCTTGTAAGGGCTTCGAGTAGGGATTTCCTTAGAAGTACTTCGTGGAGGTGGTAATTGTGCCTTTTGTTAACATTTTGTGGAGAGTTAATGAAAGAGTAGCTTCAGCTATATATATATATCTCTTGTTGCTGTCTTTACTATTTTATGCACTTGTATTATTTTGTGTGAGAGAGAAACACTTTAAATACTTGTGTGTGCATGAGGTGTTCAAGGGCTAATGAAATTGTTTGACAACATTCATGTGAGAAGGCTGAATCTTGATTAAGAGGATCGAAGCGGGATTGCCGTGAAAAAGGTGGGCACGACTTGTGGTAAAAGTTTGAGTCCAAAGTAGACTTTTGTGACAGCTGGTATTAGAGCCAATCTAGAGGGATGCTCGGTGGAAGTAAGCTAGTAGAAAGGTTTACCATAATAGAGGCCATTTTTAAGTCTCTAGCCCTAATGGATGAGGAGTAGTTCCTTTATTGGAACATATTGCAGCCTTAGGGAGGGAGCTTCAAGCAACTATGAGAGCGCTCGAGGAACATATGAAGGCTCATGAGGAGATAAGCTATCATCTGTTGGTGCTCAAGTGTGCGATGGAAAAGCATGAGATGGGTGTCCGTGTGGAAAGCACTATGGTGAAGGTGTGAGAGACACGAGTTTTCAAAGGCAAGCAGAGTGCCAAAGAGCTTGAAAATTTTTCAGTGGGACATGGAGCAGTACTTTGCAGTTGAAAAGGTGGCAGATTTGAAGAAAGTGTCAATCACAACAATGTAAATTGTGGGTGATGCCAAGCTATGGTGGACGATGAGAATCTCTAATGACATAAGTGCGGGTAGACCTCCCATTGATAGGATAAGCTGAAGAAGGAGCTAATGGACCAGTTCCTACGCAACAACACATCATGGCTTGCAAGGGAAGCTTTAAAGGGGTTGAAGCAAGACTGCTTAGTGAGGGAGTTTACATTGGTGATGTTGGATGTGTGGAATATATCGGAGGAAAACATGTTGTTCAACTTCATTAGTGGCTTGCAAGGTTAGGCATAAATGGAGTTTCGAAGGCAGAATATGAAGGACCTCCCTAGAATAATAGCAGCGGTAGATGCCTTTATGGATCTCCAATTGTCACTACCAATTCTACCCAGCAGAGAGGGTAGGAAAATTGGTGGAAACTGAGGTGGCAAGGAGAAAGGCAAAGAGAAGGTGAGAGAATCTTCTCAATATAAGAAGAAGCAATTGAAGAAAAACGTTGCATGCTTCATCTATGAGGGGTAGTATTGTGCTTGAGAATGCCTAAAGAGCAGATGAACTCTATAATCACAAAAGACAAAGGAGGAAGCGGTAAAGATGACTCGGGGGAAGGAGTCATTAATAGCATCACCTATTTGAATGTTATGAGCTTCATAGAGGAGGAACCATGGAAAAATAAACTTGACGGAAAGAGGAGTTGGTACGTAAGAGAGGTGCCAATGGGAGAGAAGGCTTGCTCTAGTCTTCGACAGTTACCGAAGGAGTCTTTGAGAGAATTGCTCATCGAGGAGTGCCCACAGATTATTTCGACAAGGGATCGAATTCTTCTAGTGGGGGTGGTTTGTTAGATCCCTTGGTCTAGATTACGTGATCATGCGAGTGTTGGTGAGCCTTGGCCAATACTTGGCATGCAGGACTGCATGAGGAAGGCGTGTTAGCGAGGGAACAAGGTGAAGTCTTGCAAGTTGGCGAGCCGAACCCGAGGAACTAGCGAAGTAGGCTAGGGATGAGGGAAGTATAAGCAAAGATCTTGAGAGTAGGTGAGATTTGATACACATAGGCACGTGTAGACAGGCATTGGTGGAAATTCTCAACAAGACGTGTGATTCGGATACGAGTCTGCGTGGAGTTAGCGAACTAAGTCATGCAAGACCTGAGGATGCGTAAGGGCATACAAGCGAGCAAAGGAGCATAAGTGCTTAACTTCGGTAAGGTAGGTCGAAGATATGTAAAACATGTGAGATTTTATTCTAACTCGGATTATAACTTGTACTTAGTCATGGAGCGACAAGACTGCACCATGAGTGAGCTTGATCATGGAAGATGGACTTGTCCATAGACATTCATTGATGGACTAATGCGCGGATAGGCTGTAATGAACACATTATAATTAGTAATGACATGAAAACTATGAATGATATGGCACATGATGACCTGGTAGAGGAGATCACATTGGATGAACATTAGCTTCAAGAGATAAAGATTATATGGAAGGATCATCTAAAGATAGAGAAGATCTTTGTGGATAAGGATAATCATTCTTAAATAGGGTAATCTTTTATCTTGTTAATGTGATATATCTTAATCCTATTAGATACAATCCTAATTAGATAGGTATGTCTTCTATTGGTTAGGTAATATAATATGATAAGAATAAGATAGGATAAGATTGTGATCTTAACTAGTAGAGTTCTACTAAGAATCTAACATAGTCATCTAGAGGAGCCTATAAATAGCTCATTAGAGTTGAGAGCTATTCAGAAAGAGAGAGAGATTCAGTCATTGAGAGAAATCACTCAGAGGAGAGCTTTGAGAGTTGAGAGCTTTTGGGAGGTTCTCATTGTAAGGGCTTCAAGTAGGGAGTTCCTTATAAGGGCTTCGAGTAGGAAGTTGATTGGAAGTACTTCATAGAGGAGGTACTTGTGTCTTTTGTTAACATTTTGTAGAGAGTTAATGAAAGAGTAGCTTCAACTATATATATATCTCTTGTTGCTTCCTTTAATCTGTTATACACTTGTATTATTTTATGCTTGAGAGAAACACTTTAAACACTTGCATGGGTATAAGGTGTTTGAAGGCTAATAGAATTGTTTGGCAACATTCACGTGCAAAGCTAAATCTTGCTTAAGAAGACTGGAGCGAGATTGCTGTGCAAAGGTAGGCGCAACTTGTGGTAAAAGTTCAAGTCCAAAGTAAACCTTTTTGATAGCCATCGCCTACAAAACCACCACCACAACAACAAACTGGAGGTATGTCCTTAAAGGAAATTGTTAAGAGCTTAGTGTCTAACACTCTTAATTTCAACAAGAAGCGAGCACTGGTTTAAAGAATTTGGAAATTCAGGTTAGTTAGTTAGCTAATGCTATAGAGAAGCTACAGGCCTAAATTTCCACAAATTTTCTTAGTTAACTTGAAAGGAACCCAAAAGAAGACGCTTGCATCATTACGTTGAGAAGTGGCAAGGAGGTACAAGGGCCAAGGAAGGGGAAGTTGAAAGAGGAAGAGGAAGAAACTGAGCTAACAAAGAAGAAGGAGGATCACTATCCTCAGGTAAGTACTTCACACACCTATTGTCAATGATTCACCTCATGTTCCATTTCCAAGTAGGTTAGCAAAGAATAAGTAACAGGAAAAGGAAAAGGAAATATTAGAGGTCTTTCGCACAGTGGAAGTGAATGTCCCTCATTTGGAAGCAATTCTGCGATATGCTAAATTTTTTAAGGAGCTATGCACCAACAAGCAGAAGCTAAGTGGAGATGAGAAGATCAATGTGGGGGTAATGTGTCAGCAGTCATATAGAGGAAACTACCCCCAAGTACAAGGATCCAAGCATTTTTATCATTCCTTATAAGATCGGTAACATAAGATATGAGAGATGTATGTTAGATTTAGAAGCTTCGATCAATGTTATGCCTTTATCTATTTCTAAAGCTCTTAATCTTGATTCATTAAAGGATACCTATGTTATCATTTAATTAAAAGATAGATCTAACACATACCCTAAAAGGTTATTGAGGATGTTTTAGTGCAGGTTAACGAGTTTGTTTTCCTTGTAGATTTTTATATGTTAGATATGTAAGATAAGGGCTCTTTGATCTCTTCGACAATTTTATTAGGCAAACCATTTTTGAAGACATGTTGGATAAAAATTGATGTACAGAGCAGGGTGTTAACTATGGAGTATGATGGCAAGGTCATCCATTTTAATATCTTTAATGCCATGTTATACATGAAACTGTGAGTCAGTCGCCAAGGTAGATATTCTTAAATATTTGGTGGAGAATTGGTCTCTTCTTTCTATGCGTGACCCTTTGGAGGTAGCTTTAACTAACCCATTAAAGAAAAAGATGTTTGATTATTAGCAAAGCAAGTTCAAGTTTGGAGAGGACCTAAAGGAAGTAATTAGGCACTTGAGACTAGCCGTTTTGGCAGATATAGCCCTCATCTTTTGTAATTGCCCATTAGTACCAGTCAGTTTTTTCCTTCTATTATGCAAGCACCAAAAGTGGAGTTGAAGCCCTTACTAACTCAACTCAAGTATGCATATATGGACACTAACAACACATTTCTAGTTATCATAGCAAATAATCTTACCAAAGGTGCCAGAAGAAAAGCTCGTTAGTGTGTTGCAAAAGTATAAGATGACATTGGGATGGATAGTTGCATATATTAACAGTATTAGTCCTTCCTTATGCATGCACTTGAGGAAGGAGCTACCCCAGTAATGGAGGTGTTCAAGAAGGAAGGGATGAAGTTGTTGGATGTAGGAGTCATATTCCCTATCATTGACAACAAGTCGGTATGCCCTTTATAGGTGGTTCCCAAGAATTAGGGTATTACAGTTCTGGAGAATGAGCGAGGAGAGATGGTTCTAACTTGGGTGTAGAACGGATGAAGAGTTTGCGTGGATTATAGCAAGCTCAACTCGACAAGTGGAAAGGACCACTTCCCCTACCCTTGATTAATCAGATGTTAGAACGTCTTGCTAGTCATGCTTACTATTATTTTCTTGATGGTTATTCAGGTTGTTATTGCTCTAAAGGAGTAAGAAAAGATGAATTTTACATACCCATATGGAACCTTTTCCTACAGAAGGATTCCTTTCAGATTATGCAATATCAACCCTACCTTTCAAAGGTGCATAGTAAGTAACTTTTCTGAGTATCTTGAGAAAATCATTGAAGTTTTCATGGATGACTTTACCCTGCATGGGGATTCATTTAAACAATGCTTGGATAACCTCTTTCTAGTACTTAATCAATGTCTTTAAACTAACATAGTTCTTAATTTTGAAAAGTGACATTTTATGGTTCAACAAGGGATAATTTTTCTATATATGGTTTCTGCTAAAGGCATTGAGATTGTAAAGCCAAAATAGACATTATTTCTTCTTTGCCTTTCCCCAATTTTGTGCCAGAAGTTCGATCTTTTCTTAGTCATGCAAGGCTTTATCGTAGGTTTATTCAAGACTTTTTCCAAGGTTGCACAGCCATTGTGTAGGTTGCTTCAGAAGGACAAAGAGTTTGTTTTCTATAAGCAGTGTAAGAAGGCTTTTGATGCTCTAAAGGAGAAATTAGTTACTGCACGCATCTTGCATCCTCCATATTGGAGTATGCCATTTGAGCTCATGTGTGACACCTCCAACCATGCCATTGGAGCAATTTTGGGTCAAAGAGAGGGGTGGATCCCTTATCCTATTTGTTAAGCCTCAAAGACCTTGATTAACGCCCAAACAAATTATACCACCACAGAAAAAGAGCTTCTTGTAGTAGTTTTGCTTTAAATAAGTTTAGTTCTTATTTATTGGGTATTAATATTACTATTTATTCTGATCATATAACTTTAAAGTTTTTACTGGCGAAGAAGGAGGCAAAGCTAAGGCTCATCTGTTGGATACTCTTACTTTAGGAGTTCGATGTGGAGATAAATGATAATAGTGGTTCAGTAAATGAAGGAGCAGATCTTTTGAGTCACTTTATGGAGGATTGTGTTAACACGAGCGCTATCAATGATGATTTTCCATATGAGCAGCTACATGTAGTACAGTTGACAACTCCCTGGTACGTTGATATAGTAAATTTCTTGGTTTCTCATCGATTTCTTATAGATTTCACCAAGGAACACAAGGAGAGGATGAAGAGCCAAACAAAGTTTTATGTATGGGATGATCTTTACTTATGGAAATTTGTGTCGATCAAGTCATCAGACGGTGCATACCTGATAGTAAATTTCTTTCTATTTTGACATTTTGTCACTCTTATGCATGTGGAGGTCATTTTGGCCTAAAGCGGACAACTCGCAAGGTTCTAAAGTGTGGGTTTTACTAGCTATCTCTATTTCGAGATGCATCTGATTTCGGTAGGAATTGTAACAATTGTCAGTGCACAAGTACTTTAGGATCCCATAGGGAAATGCCTCAATGCCCTATATTAATTTGTGAGATTTTGATGTTTGGGGCATGGACTTCATGGGTCCCTTTCCTTCCTCGTTTGGATTTCAATATATTATGCTTGGTTCATTATGTGTCGAAATGGGTGCAAGCAAAAGCCATCTGAACTAAAGATTCTTGAGTGGCTACAAATTTCTTAAAATCTAACATTTCCTCCAAGTTTGGAGTCCCGCGAGCCATCATTAGGAACAAGGGCACTCACTTTTGCAATGAGATGATCGAGGCCCTCTTGAAGAAATATCAAGTGATTTGAATCTCAATTGCTTATCACCCTCAGATGAATAGTTAGGCTAAGGTGTTCAATCGAGAGATCAAGTCCATCTTAAAGAAGACAGTGAATCCCAACAGGAAGGATTGGAGTTTCCACCTCAACAAGGCCTTATAGGCATATAAGACTGCATTCAAGACTCCAATGGGGATGTCACCATTCAGGCTTGCTTTTAGGAAGTCATACCACCTTCTAGTGGAGCTGCAGCACAAGACTTATTAGGAAATCAAGAAGTGTAACATGGAGTCAAAAGGTTTTGGTGCCCACAGATGATTACAGTTGCAAGAGCTTTAAGAGTTGCAACATGAGGCATTCGAGAATGCTCGAATTTATAAGGAGAAGACTAAGGCATTACATGATCACAACATCTCTAGGAAGACATTTGTGGAGGGACAAAAAGTACTTTTATATCATTCACGCCTCAAACTCTTTCTAGTAAGTTACACTCTCAATGGATATGTCCCTTTAAGGTTACCTAGGTATATCCCCATAGAGCAGTGGAGATCAGAAGTGCTAAGATAGGGAAAGAGTTTAAAGTCAACAAACATTGTCTCAAGCCCTACTTTGAGGGATTTTATATCCACAACATGGAGGTGATGGAACTTGAAGCTCTAACATACATTAGTTGATATCGATTGACAAGGGTCAGGCTTGTGACCTTAAATAAGTACTTGTTGGGACGCAACCGAACATTATCCTTTCATTTTAGTTCTTTGTTGTATCATTTTTTTATTGCTTTCATTTGAGTACCTTACTTGCTTTTTTAATATTTTGTTTTTATAAATGCAAGACTGAAGCTATGAATTTTTCTTTCAAGTTACCGAGCCCTTTTTAATCTAGGGAAGTCCTTCTATTCTCATCCCCTTATTTGAGTTTTTAATGACTTTAGCACATTGGGGACAATGTCCCATTTAAGTGTACGGGTGGGAACAGTTTAAAAGTTTTGCATTTTTTCCCTGTGATGAATGTTGAACTATTCCATTCTATCATAATAGTTGGACTAAGAGTTAAGTTTTGTGCTTGAATTTGAATTAGGTAGCTTGAGTGGAAGGTGAATCATATGGATTTATTGAAGTAGTTAGTTGCATAAACTCAGTCAATAATTTGATACTTGAGTGATTAGGTAATGTATGAAATTTGATGGATTTTCATAAAAGCACATGCGAGGTTTTGAGCCTATATGACTACATTTCATAGTCATTATGTTTCTTATTTCTGTGTGATGCTCTCTTAAGAAGATTACGTTCAGAACTTGAATTGGACAAGTTTGAAACTACGAGATGCATGGTTTATAGAAATGATTAAGGCCTTCTTTGTTTTGATCCTTAGCTCAAATGACCCACCACTTCATTTTGCCCTTGCCAACCCTTTGAGCCTTTAACCTTAGTTGTTTTTGAATTAATCAGCTTACATTGAAACCTGAAAACCCATTAGCCTTACCCTGCCACAAGTTTAATGAAGTAATAAGTGAGCATTTGATGTATATGATTTAGAGACTTTTGTTTTGTATCCAATTGTGAGAAGTTTTGAGAGGCACTTCTACTCATGTTTTATTGATTTGTGCTGCTATTGTTTACTTATTGTTTTAGTGTTATCCAAGTTTTAAAAAAAAGAAAAAGAAAAACATCTTTGTTTCTGGCATTATTGATTAAAAGCATCTTTGTTTCTAATGTTGAAGGAAACATAGTAGCATTAGTTAGTGATGAATAGATGTGGTTTCTAGTATTTATATGCATACCTCAGAATTGGTATTTACATGCATACCGTAATGCTTTAGTTTCATATTCATTCCATTAGTTTAAAGCTTTTTTAATGTTAATCATAATTTTACGAGTTCTAGAATGTTTGATGGATTTTATAGTTGAACTTTATGAATTTTGTAAGGAACCTTTCCGTTATATCTATGGATGTTTATTCCTCCAATTTTCCAGTTTTAATCTTAGTTGTTTGCACTTATTTATGTGCTTTTTTATATCTGAATTTGTTGGGTATTTTAATGTTTAATGGTTTACATTATAGGTTTTTACTTATTTGTGATTCTTTGGATTAATTTGTGCTTAATAATTAGGATTTATGCATGTTCTTAGATCATGATCAATTAATTTAGGTTTTTGTGCAAGTTATGTGTGCTAGATTTTTATTTTGTAGGGTGTTTTGTTTTCTTTTGTTTGCAACATTTCAAATAGTTTTGCATCCTAGCTCTCTATGGTTCAACCCTAGCTCGCCATTTACTATATAGTTTGGTAGTTAGGAATTCATTATTTGGTAGTTAGCGATAGACTTTCACCTATGTGTTCCTATATATGCGTACTTGCCAAATCATGTCATATGTGGATTAAGTAAAATAAGAGACATGGCCTAGTATAGAGGCTGAAGAGAGATTGGAATGAAATTGAAGAAATTTTATTACGTAATAGGTCCTGAGCCATATTTTTGCTAAAAATTGTATGCTAATTATAAGAGAAATAATATGATCCATAATATAAGGACACAATTATGGTAGAAATAATGCATTAATTTCAAAAGAAATAAGAAGATTCAGTGCTTAGGGACACGAGCATGCCAAAGACTTTATCTCTTCCATAAAATACATAGATAGATCTATGACATAGGATATGTGTGGAAGGGTATAAAAACAAATACAAATGTCAAATATTCTAATTTTTAGACTACTTTTAGAGCCTATTGTTTAGATGGAGTGATTAATATATCAATTTGGTTTTTAGAGATATACATAAAAACTAATAATATACTTTAACAAAAAGATAAGAGAAGAATGTGATACAATATGACATCACCTCCTTTATATTTAAAAAGAACTCATAATAGAAATCATACATAATTATACAAAAAAATTGATTAAATAAATACATCAACACTTTTTAAGTTATTGGATGAAATCAATTGTGATAAGAATTCATTATTCAACAAGTGTACGAAAAGCAAACTTAGAAGCAATTTTAAGCATTGGGATAACTAAAAAATTTCATACAATTATCTACATAATCGAATATTGAAGTTTATTCAACTTCTACCATATTAATACATAAAAATGCTCATTAATTGTTTCACAAATATCACCTTCCACATAATTGTTTTCCATCAATAATATGTTATTTTCTTATATTGTGAGTGTATACCTCCCATACATATTGAAGAACTTCTTTGCAACCCTGTTGAGAATGAAGAAGACTTGTAAGTTTCCATCCTAATTTTCTTATTTAACATTTGTAGATGTTATTTGAAAGTTATGGAAGATGAGAAGATTGATTGAGAGAAAGGAGCATATGACATAGACCAATAAACTCTTTTATGTTTTGCATATTTTCCATATAAGATACATATATGGCATAGAACCACAAAAAATTAATAAATAATATGAACAATATTTTGTAATGAAGGTTTGAAAGAGATGTTAAGTCGAGATTCTTTTTTAATGTTTATGAAATGTTAAGGTTCTTTTTGTATATGATAAAATGTTAAAGTTCATATTAAATTTTGGTTAAAACCTTAGGTCTAATTTTACCATTTTTCCTTCAACTTTTATATTATTAGTTTTTAATTATTAAATTATAAATTATTGATTTAGTTTTACTATAACTTTATTCAAATCAATTATAACAATAAATTCATCTAACACAATTATTTTAAAAATATCTTTAAAGAACTAAAGACTATGAGTTATAAATTGTGCTAGTTATGTAAAGTCTAAAAACTAATATGTGCACTAAATATTATATGACTTATATTAGAGTAAATGTATATTATTCGAGAATTTCATTCATTAAAATGAAAATATATAACGATGGTCATTCAAAAGAAGTTAAAAATTAAAAAGATTTAGCAGATTTGGAGTTTAGAAAGGGAATCTACTCTTTTTCTCTAAAATGGAGAAGGGTGGGCATAATTTCCTTGTTTCCATAAACTGTATTCAAGCTTTCCAAACTTCTACCTATTTACACTACCACTACTCCTCCTTCTACTAATTCCTTGTTATACCTCTTCCATTTCTCAAACCTCCTTTGCATTTTACTCCTGCTTGGATACCCATTAGTGTGAAAGGACATTCTAATCCTTTCCCTAAAAAATTCCTTCTCACCATATTATAGCTTTGTCATTCCTAGAACTAACTTTGGAAT
>JAOSBN010095184.1:0-11669 GCA_027563595.1 Erythroxylum suave
AAAAATTAACTAATTTATAAAATAATTATTTTAAAATTATTGATCGATCAAATTGACTTATTTTATTAATAATAAAAATTTAAAAAGTTATTGGTTCAAAATGTTCAAAATTTTTATTATTAAACCGATATTTTTGTATCAAACTGATTCTTTTTTTTTTTGTAAGGGAAAAAACAATTACAAACATAAATGTCGCAGGACAACTCCCGCTATATCCTCAAGTAGAATGCTTAGACATCCTGAAGGGGGTGAGTGGAGAGTTGTGACTCCAAGACTAAATAAGGGGCCTGTGTTGGCTAACCAATCCGCGCACCAATTACCTTCTCTGTACGTGTGTTGAACTCTAACTAACCAATCTCTGGTCAAGAGCCGCATGATGCCTAGAACAAGAGAATTAGTTGAAATCTGCATCCTTGACGAAGAAGACTCCCCATAATTCGGCACTTATAGACGTGCAACAACCAATGTTTTGAACAAAACTACATAGACACTTCCCAGTGCTGTCTCTAATAACACTTCCTGCGAAGGCTAACCCCGAAGAACGTTTATAGGCTCCATCAATGTTTAGACTTACCCATTCATTATTCGATGGAGACCAGCCTATTAACCTCTCACTCCAAAAACTAGGTCCCTTCACCGCTCGTCGTAACAAATCACTTGACTTTTTAATCCATCCAACATAATCGAGAATTATTTGGCATGGGGTTTAGAGGCCACCGAAAGCTTTCGTTAAATATGATCTGATTCCTCCAATACCAAATATGCCAGCAAGTGACGCCAAAAATGGTACTCCATTCCAACCCATGAACTAGAGCAGTATTTCGAAGATTAACAACCATCCATTCATGCATCTCCAACTGGAAAAATCATTCCATATAAACTGTTGGTGTGAACGAGAGCCAAATGGCTTTTGCTTGTACACAGTCCCGAATGACGTGCATGCACGTCTCCATATTTTCACACATGCTGCAAGTGGGATCGGTAGCCATATGACGAAGCACGCGTTGGTAGTTTGTGAGAAGACATTCACGAGAGAGAAGCCACATGAAGGATCTTATACGCTGCGGACCATTCCATCGCCACACCATTTCCCAGAGCCCCTTACGCGACTCTGTATTATCTGCAGTAATTAAGTCGTAGGCCGATGCAGTTGAGAAGTGTCCATCTTTCGAGCCCCACCAAATAATCTTGTCGGGACCTAACCACAAGTTTGGTGGGAGAATTCCTGCTATATACATGCACACTGATGATGGAAGAAAATTCTGAAATAAGTCCCATTGCCAACCGCCACTTTCACTTACAAATTTATCAACCGTAAGGTGATAAAGCTTGCTAGGAATCTGTGTAATAACATGAAGGTATAGCGGGCCCAACTTGTCTACCCAAGCATCCACCTAAAACCGAACCGATTTCTCATTCCCAACTTTCCATGAAATACCCCGAAGAACATATTGCCATGAAGAAGCTATTCCACGCCAAACCATTGAGCCTCCTTTAGGATTCAAAACCATGGGTAACGGATCATCCGAAAACTTGTATTTCGCCTTTATCACTTGTACCCAAAGTGCTTGCGGTCTTGTGATTAGTGACCATCCCAACTTGAAGAGCAATGCTTCGTTATTTTCTCTGGGTTTTCGTATTCCAAGTCCACCTTTATCCTTAGCTTTGCAAACCATCTCCCAATTAACCAGACTAATACTCTTTGCCGAGTCCCCCGCGTGCCATATGAAGGACCTTATGACCTTTTCCAAGTCATTGCAAAGCTGTCGAGGAAGTTTAATCGTATGCATAGCATAAACAGGGAGAGCTTCAAGAACAGATTTAGCTAATGTAATCCTTCCCGCGAAGGATAATTGCTTCGCGTGCCAACCTGATAAACGAACCTGAGCTTTATCTATAATATATTGATAAGTTTTCTTGGAAGTTCTCTCATGAATTAAGGGGACTCTAAGGTACTTCCCAAGGTTCTTTGTCAGTTGAAAGCTTAGGAAATTAGTTAGATCCTTAGCCATAGTTTTCATGACAATCGGGGAATAGTAGCATCTAGTTTTGTCCTTACTTACTTTTTGACCCGACGAGCCGCAAAAAATATCCAGAGTTTCTTGAATAACCACAGCTTGATCCATAGAAGTTTCCAAAAAAAGGACAAGATCATCAGTAAAAAATAGGTGTGAGAGTTTCGGACCATTTCTGCTCAATCTAATCGCCTTCCAGCGACCTTGGGACACTTCGTTTGTGATTAAATGCCCCAACCGTTCTATACACATCACAAAAATGTAGGGAGACAGGGGATCTCCTTGCCGTATGCCTCTGGATGGATTATGGGAGTCAGTCAGCTCTCCATTCCAACTTACCTACATAGACATTGAAGAAATACACTTCATGACCAAAGAAATCAAAATATCTAGTAAACCAATATCCATCAAAGTGTCTCGAATAAAATCCCAGTCATCCGATCGTAAGATTCTCCAATTCCACCTTAATGGCCATAAATCCTCGCCGTCCCTTTAGTTTTCTCATAGAGTGAATAACCTCTTGAGCTAGTATAATATTATCAGTGATTAATCTCCCTGGAACAAAACTGCACTGTGTAGGAGTAATGAGATCATTTAGGTACAGTTTTATACGATTCACCACTACCTTCGACAAAATTTTATAAATCACCGAACACAAACTGATTGGCCTGAAATGAGAGAGAAAACACGGATTGGGGGTCTTTGGCACCAACACTAGTATCGTCTTATTTATAGCTGGCTCCCAAGTTTCTTGCGTAAATAATTTCTGTATAAATTCTACCACTGAGGAGCCTATTACGTCCCACTGCTTTTGGTAGAAAACGACATGAAAACCATCATATCCCAGGGCTTTATTTGGAGCCATGTTGAAAACTGTCGTTTTTACTTCTTTAGGTTAAATTAATCTACGTGGCCCAATTCTCGCATCAGCAGTGATCCTGGGAAACCCATCCCGAATAGGAAATAGATCAGGTTGTGCACCCTCTTCTGTGTAAAGTTTATTGAAAAAATTCCTTGCCATATTCTTCAAGATCGTGCCATCCCTAATCATCGTGCCTGCTTCATCTTTCAAACATTCCACCCTCGATGCCTTCGTCTCGTCATGGTAATTGCGTGATAAAACTTAGTGTTCCTATCTCTTTGAGATAACCAATTACATCTAGATTGTTGATGCCAAAAGACTTCTTCCTGACAAAGGATCATCTCTAGCTCACCCCGTAGATGAAATTCCAGTTCCTCTAGTGATTCTGAGTACTCCTTCTCCAAGCACCTTTGAATCCCCGCTAACCTTGCTAACAATCGATTCTTCTATTTGAATATATTCCCAAACACCTGTTTATTCTAGTCTTGTAATTTCATAGCAAACAAACTCAAAGAATCATTGAAATTTGCCCAGTGTGTTTTCCAATTCTCACATACAAAATCTTCAAAAGAATCATGAGTCATCCATACTGCTTGAAATCTAAAGGGCCGAGGACTCCTCTTTTCATTCATTAGTAAGTTAAACGTGACAAGGATTGGACGATGATCAGAGTTTAAAAATGGTAAGTGGGAGACTCGAGTCTCAGGAAACCTTTCATACCAGTTGTCGGAGCAGAAGGCTCTATCCAGTCGTGCCCACATGTTACCTCGTCTCCACGTAAAACATGACCCAACAAAACCAAGATCCAGTAAGCTGCATGACTTAACACAGTCCCTAAAGGATTTATTCACGACAGGTTGATTTTTTGCTCCCCCTCGCTTATCCACACTATCCAGTTTAGCATTAAAATCACCCCCTATAAGCCATGGATTTTTTGTAACCTTTGCTAATTTCTTTAAAGTTTGCCAGAGGAACTGTTGTGGGTGATATCTTGGGCTTGCATACACAGCGGTAAAATCAAACGATAAACCATCTCTAACAATATTCATATGAATGAACTGGCGATGTGCAGCGAGTATACGTACCTCCACTTCATTCTTCCAGAGCAGCCATATCCCTCCTGAGAATCCGTCCGCCTCTACCCGAAATAAATGTGGAAATCCCAGACGCTTCACTACTTTGTCTGCTTTCTCTCCACTAATTCTTGGTTCAACGACTACCACCATAAAGGGTCTATGAATCTGAACAAAATTCCGCATTACTGGCTTGAAAGCCTTGCCTCCAGCCCCTTGCACATTCCAGATAAAAATAGACATAACAGATCAAATAGATTAATAAGGTAACTACTCATATAAAATCCGTGTTCATCTCTATATCCAGTTGGCCATCTTCCGAGGTAATGCCTAGGGTTTCAAGAACCACTTCCATATGCTGATGACGATATTCACTGTCTTCCTGTAAAATAACCGCATTTGAATGTATGTCTGGGGGCCTCTTCGGCGGTAATTTATAACCCATGATAGAGGAGCCTGAATGCATATTATTCAAAACCTCCACTTCATTACCTGGGCCTATACATTCCATGGCTTCATCCTCAGGTAGCTAAAATCCTTCATCTTGCACCAGAACCTCATCATGCGAACCAATGACGATAGCTGTGTGTTGTCCTGAGTGATGACGTTGCATGGCATTATGAGAAAAGTTTGGTTCGTTTACCCCAGTAACAGGTCTCCTCACGTCAGTTTTAGCAGGTAATTTATCGACCAATCCGTTATTCTCAACAGCCTTATGTTTATGAGGCATAACCCGTCTAGTTTCTGGGTATAATTTTACTTGCCCCAGGCTCGCAACGGTTCACCCCGGTTCCTTCCTATTGGTTGCCATATCTTGTTGGCTGCTATTATCCGTTACATTGTGCACATTATTTGCGGTATCAGATAGAATCGTAAATCGTGATCCCCATAAATCCCCTTGATTCTTATCTCCAATTTTGGATGTGTGTTGATACATTTCCTTAACCACTGGACGTCGGAGCCGCCGTGGAACTTGAATCCACAATCCATATTCCTCCTTCCCTGTCACCGTATGTGGAGGAGTTGCTTGATTGTTTCCCAAGTTATTTTTCTCAGCATCACCACCACTAGTGTTCTGCTTCCGTGATGGGCAATCCATTGAATCGTGTCCCACGATTCCACAAGACAAACAAATTTGTGGTAGACTCTCATATGCAACCTTGATCTCATCTCCATCCAAGACAACCCGAGATCGAAGAGGGACACTGATATTGACATCCACTGCTACTCTAGCAAACTTCCCTCATTGGGATTGTTGAGTGTTTTACCTATCTTGACCGTATGTCCCACGAGATTACCCAAAACGCGAAGGATCAGAGGGTGATATCTAGACACCGGAAGCTTTGGGAATCTAATCCAAACTACTGCTCTCGTTATTTTTCCTTGTGAAGGTCGAAATGTAGGGTGCCATGGTTGAACTGTAAGTACCTGTCCCAACATTGTCCATGGCCCCTTCGTTAAAGCATTCAGATAGTCTTCCTCCTCAATAAAATTGATTAAAAAATAATCGTAGTCTAGATCAATAATTTTCATAGGTCCCTTAGGCCTCCATAGTGCCTTTAGCCGGAATTGCAACGTTCTAAATCCAATCTTAAGGCCTAACAGTTTTACCACCACCGCCCGTTCCCATTACTTGTTGAGGCGATTTTTGAAAGAGTTTGATAATTCCAGTGCAGTTCTGAGCTCCCCATTAACAACAGTGATGTCTCTTTCCTCAAAATCAACTGGCTCCTCTTCAAGCCATGGTAATTCCTCCTTCTCCTCTGCAGCCTGGTGGCCAATCACCGCTGCACTATAGCTAGGTTTTGCAAGTGGGGGTGGAGGGTCTTCATCCCTGTCCTGTATACGAACTTTTTTTATCGCATGACCTTGTTGATAGTCTTGCAAAACTTCCCTATCGGCGTCAGAGCATTTCGAGTTCTCCATCCTTAAGGCATGAATTTTTTTTTGGGTTTGAATTCGATTCAATTTTTTAATCTATAGTTTATATTTACATAAAATTGTTTATTATTAATTTAAATTTTTATTGATTAAAATAATATTATTTTAACAAGGGATAACATATTATAGAGTATCCAATAATTTTAAGATCTTTATAATTTAATGTCCAAACTTTTATATTTTTCAATTAAGTGATTAATTTTAAGAACTCAGATCAAAATGTTAATTCCGGGCATTATTTCTAACTTGACTAATGAAATCTTTTTTGTTCATAACATGTAAGTATTTATGTGAAAAATCAATTATCAATTAATCTTTTAGAACGGAGGAATCTGTAGTAACTATTCTTTGGATGCTTATTAGATAAACCTCTTGATTGACACAATAGCCTACAAATCAACTGGATACTTCGCACTAGGCAACTTTTATACTACAGGCTCGATCAAGAAAGTAGAGGTAGGAGAACTCGAATATAGGATGTTTTGAGCTCGTGCTTCTCACTTCACCAACTCGACCATCTATTATAGGATGAAGTAGACTAAAACCTTCAATCTAATGCGCGAAATAGAATAAGTTTGAGTGTTTTAGTCTTTATAGATGATTAGCTGATAATTAATTTTTCTCGTGAATGCTTATATGTTATGAATAAAAAAGATTTCATTAGTCAAATCATAAAATTACAAACGAATGTTGATACCGAATTGGAGGAGCGTCAGTCCACTGTTAGAAGGAGCAACAGAGTGCGTCGAGCACCTCAGCACTTAGAGGAGTTTATTCGTGATACTTAGTCTTTTATTTTAATTTGTTGCTAATTAATGCCATTTATCTTTTATTTGACTTTGCGTTAAATCAGCAAACTATATATAGGTTGGTTTATTGTTTACGTAGAGATTCAGAAGTTCAATAAAGAAAACTCTTCCTTATCGTCTAAAACCCTGAAAACCTAATTCTCCCTACGTCGGCCCTCTCTTTTGCCGAAATTCTTGTTCTCTTGTTGGAGTTCGCAACAACTCGAATCGTTGCTAGGATATCTCCTTGATATCATTGGTGCTTTCATTATGTCGTCCTCTTCCTCCAAGCCTAGTGATGATATGATCCGAAAACTGATTGAAAAAGTGAGCAACCTGGAATCTACGTTCATCACAAGATTAGATGCAATGGAATCTCGCTTAACAGGTGTGGATACCAATTTTGGAGAACTTCGTGCCTTTACCCAACAATCAGTCGATGCTTTAGCGTCACAGTTGCAACAACAATTGATTCACCCTAATTCATTGACGCAGGCGAATGGACCTCATCAGACTCCTCCTGATACCAGTATTCTGGGCAGTCCGCTGGAGCGTCACCAGCCGCAGGAACGTGGCCCACCCCCAGTACCACACCCAACGCATGAACGGCGCGAAAACCTGGTTCCGGTTCTTCAGACTCGTGCACGTGGTGATGGGTCTTCTGTTTCACGTACACCAAAGCTTCGTTTAGACACCCCAAAATTCTCTGGTCAAGATCCACAGGCATGGGTTTTCAAGATTCAGGAGTATTTCAATTTTTTTGAAACTCCACCTGATCAACGGTTGAACCTTGTGGGTATGTTCATGGATGGCGAGGCAGCTGACTGGTTCCGTTATAAGAAGGAAAACTACTTGTTGAATTCATGGCCATCGTTCCTCGATGATGTGAAGACCAGGTTTGATCCGGAATACTATAGGGATTATTTCGCTGTCCTGACTAAATTAACGCAACGCACTACTGTTTTGGCATATCAGTCGGAGTTTGAGCGTACCCTACATAAGGTGAAGCATGTTCCCGAGTCACAGTTAATTTCTGTCTTTTCTGCCGGATTAAAACCACCACTTAACAGAGAACTGGAGATGCGCAAACCTCATTCGTTGAATGATGCTTTCACGTTAGCCCGGGAGTTAGAAGCAACGTTGTCTGAAACGCTATCTGCGCTGGCGTCTTATCCTTGGCGTCCTTGGCAGACGGGAACTCGGCCACATCAGTCCCAGTCGGTGAACAATCCGACAATATCATCTGGTGTCACCGGTCCATCACAGACGCCCATTACCATGACAGGGGGTACTTCCGCGACACCACCTTCTTCTATTCCTATCCGAAAATTTACTATGGTCGAGAAACAAGAACGCGATGCCAAAGGATTGTGTTACAAATGTGACAAAAAATGGTTTCGTGGCCACAAATGTGAACCTTATTTGTTACTATTCGTCAATGATGATGAGGGTGAGGGATCACAAGAGACTACCGAGGAGCCACATGATGATACAGTTGTTACAGCCGATATTTCTAGCCTTAACAGCATGTCAGGGACGTCCAACCCTCGCTCTCTTCGCCTGAATGGTATGATTCATAATTCTGAGGTGATGGTTCTAATCGACGGTGGCTCTACTCATAATTTCATTCACCCAGTGCTTGTGGAGCGTCTTCAGTTACTAGTTACTGCCATACATCCATTTCGAGTATATGTTGGCAACGGTGAAGCTCTCCCTTGTGATCAAAAGTGCGCAGCTATTCCATTGCACTTACAAGGTACCAGTTTTATCGTTGATCTCTTTGTCCTTCCGATTCACGGTCCGGAAGTCGTACTGGGTGTGCAATGGTTGCAACGCCTCGGGAGGGTCACGCATGACTATGCCTCCCTCACCATGGAGTTTCTTGTTGATGGTAATCCTGTATGCCTGCGTGGGGACGTTACTATACCTCGGCCAGTTTGGAAGCTTTAAGAGCGGCAAATGCACTTTCAGATTCTTATGAGGTGGTTTTCTTCAACGTGGAAGCAAGTTTGCCGGATGCAACTCCTACTGAGTTCCCCAAGGACTTACCAGCGCGGGTTAGAGAGGTTCTCCAGCACTATTCTACAGTTTTTGCGACCCCAACGCTGCTGCCCCCACGCCGTTTCTTTGATTACCGCATTCACCTACTGCCAGGGGTTAAGCCAGTCCATGTGAAACCGTATCGTTATCCACACTTTCAGAAGAGTGAGTTGGAGCGGCAAGTGCGTGACATGCTTCATCAAGGCATCATTCAACCGAGCAGAAGCCCTTTCTCCTCCCCTGTCCTTTTGGTTAGGAAAAAGGATGGCACTTTTCGCTTCTGTGTCGATTATCGTGCTCTGAACGCCGTAACAGTACCGGATCATTTCCCTATCCCTACTGTCGATGAATTATTTGATGAACTGGGGACTGCTAGGGTGTTTACTAAGCTGGACTTACGTTCGGGTTATCATCAAATTCGGATGCACAGTGCTGATATATTTAAAACAGCTTTCAGAACTCACGAGGGCCATTTTGAATTTCTTGTCATGCCGTTTGGCCTCACAAATGCTCCTTCCACCTTTCAGGCTTGCATGAATAAGTTGTTTCAACCTTTTCTTCGCAAATTTATCATCGTTTTTTTTATGATATTTTAATCTTCAGTGAGACGTTGGATTTGCATGTTCAACATTTATCGCAAGCTTTAGCATTACTGCAGGAAAACTCTTTCTATGTCAAGTTGTCCAAATGCAGTTTTTGCAGGGAATCCATTGAATATCTTGGCCACATTGTCACCAGTGGGGTTCTCCAGGCTGATCCTGCCAAGATTGAGTCGATGAAGGCATGGCCGACTCCTAAGAATGTTAAGCAACTACGGGGGTTTCTGGGGTTGACGGGGTACTACCGTCGGTTTGTGAAGAATTATGCCTTCATCGCCGCTCCCCTCACTGATTTGCTTCGACATGAGGCGTTCAAATGGACGGCCGATGCAGATGTTGCTTTTCAGCGCCTCAAAGACACAATGTGTGCTGCTCCGGTTTTACAACTCCCTGATTTTTCCAAGGTATTTGTGATTGAGACGGATGCATCAAGTGTGGGTATTGGAGCTGTTCTGATGCAAGACATGCATCCAATTGCTTTTTTCAGTAAGAAATTGGGTCCAAGGCGTCGTACGGCATCAGCGTATCACAGGGAGTTGTATGCATTGGTGGAAGCTGTGCAAAAATGGCGTCAGTACCTTTTGGGGAGGGAGTTTGTGATTCGTACTGACCAGCGAAGTCTAACTGATTTGTTCCATCAAGTTATACAGACGCCGGATCAGCAGTTCTACATTCGAAAGCTGTTAGGATTCCAATTTCGGATTGAGTATAAAACTGGCCCTTCAAACCGAGTAGCGGATGCTTTATCCAGACGCGATGAGGCGGAACCCGATGCACAGATGTTGGCTATTTTTTATCAACCACCACCAACGCTCATGGAGACATTACGACAAGAAAATAGCACACTACCGGATTTACTCGCACTACACCATGCCGCGGCAGAAGGGCGATTGATGTCTCCTTTTTCTGTTCACAACGGCTTTGCTTATTACAACCATCGGCTTTGTCTTAGTGCTCAGTCATCCTTGAAGCACGCATTATTAGTGGAGTGTCATTCTTCGCCCTCGGCGGGTCATCCGGGTATTGAACGAACCTTCCATCGTTTGGCATCTTCTTTTTATTGGCCAAAGATGCGTGCTGATGTTAGGAAATTCGTGAAGGCTTGTGTGGTTTGTCAAACCACTAAGTACTCTACTCTCCCTCCTGCGGGGTTGCTACAACCGCTCACTATCCCATCGTTGGTCTGGGATCAGATTTCTATGGATTTTATCACTGGGTTGCCAACTTCGCGAGGGTACACTGCAATTTTTGTTGTGGTTGATCATTTATCAAAGTATACGCACTTTGGACCTTTACCACCGGCGTTTGATGCTCATAGGGTCGCTACCCTATTTGTGGACATGGTTGTCAAACTTCATGGTTTTCCCTCAGTGATCGTATCCGACCGTGATCCACTCTTTATCAGTAACTTCTGGACGGAACTCATGAAGCTCAGTGGCACCAAGCTTCATAGGAGCACTGCCTACCATCCCCAAACTGATGGGCAGACGGAAGTGATGAACAGGGGATTAGTGCAATATCTACGCGCATATACGCATGACACTCCTCACAAGTGGGTTACATTTTTACCTTGGGCTGAATACGCCTTAAATACTTCATACCACGAGGGCATTAAGATGACTCCGTATCAAGCTCTCTATGGACGCCTCCCACCAAATTTGGTTCCCTATGTAGCTGGTAGTAGCAAAGTCCAGTCAGTGGACTCTATTTTGTGCGAACGTGATGCTTTATTGAAGAAGTTACATGTGCATTTGCAGGCTGCTCAAGCTCGAATGGTAGCCTCTGCTAACAAAAAACGGCGTGACCTGGCTTTTAATGTGGGTGATCGCGTGCTTTTGAAACTTCAACCATACAGGCAACACTCCGTTGCACGTCCGAAGTCACACAAACTATCCAAGAGATTTTATGGCCCTTTCGAGGTGTTAGAGAAGGTGGGTGCTGTTTCTTATCGTTTGAAATTACCTGAGGGTGCCAAAATACATCCTGTATTTCATGTATCTCTGTTAAGGCCCTTCCTTGGCGATGATGCTCGGGAGTCTTCAGGTCAACTGCCAGACGATTTTATTGCTCATCGCCCACGTTCTGTTCCAGTTTCAGCGATTCAAAGCCGCCAGATTTTGCGTCATGGGAAGCCTGAGGAACAATGGTTAGTTGTATGGTCAGATGGTGATCTCGCAGATGCAACGTGGGAGCCTTTGTCTATGATACGTGAACATTTTCCGCATCTTCACCTTGCGGACAAGGTGACTGTTAATGGGGGGGAAGTTGATACCGAATTGGAGGAGCGTCAGTCCACTGTTAGAAGGAGCAACAGAGTGCGTCGAGCACCTCAGCACTTAGAGGAGTTTATT
>JAOSBN010095245.1:0-11666 GCA_027563595.1 Erythroxylum suave
ACTAACGTCTGAATTCCTCGTGGGAACGATCCCTACTTTCCACTTCTACATTAATTTGTGTTGCAGAAAGTTGGTTTTTTTTTATATTTGGTTGCAGGCGACAGCATTCACCAAATAATTAAATATGAGATCGTATCCAGGTCATTGGTTAAAAAGGTTTAATTCAAATACATGTTTTGGTTAACTAAACATAAGAGAAAATAGGTAAATAAATTTACCATGACGAATGCTTAACTAATAAATTGGTTGTTTTTAGCGTCGATGATCAACGCAAGTTCAATAATGAAGGAGACCAGAAACCAAGATTTGTTTCTACTGATTGTTAAATTCTCATTATTTTGTTATAAGTTATTTTTCAATTTCATATTCCAATTAAAATTTGCTTAATTCACAATTACAACCCCCCATATTGCGTAACTACTAACGTCAGAATTCCTCATGGGAACTATCCCTATTTTCCACTACTACATTAATTTGTGTTGCAGGAAGTTGGTTTCTTTTTATATTTGGTTGCAGATGACAGCAGTCAACACATTTTGGTACTGTCGTCGGAGAATTTTTGACGGTTTATATACGTTACACATTCGAATCAATCTGAAAATTTACAATACAATCCTGAAATTGAGAAAACCGCAAAGGCATTAAGAAATCAGACGAAAGAAAGACAACAAGTACTGAGAGAAGAACGACAGAGGGAAAGAAACATGGATGCAAATCGCACTTTAGGCCAACTGGCTGCATCAACTGAGGACCGATAGCCTCACTGCATTAATTTTCCGAATTTGGGTGATAATATCACTTTTGAGTTGAAGTCGGGACTAATTCTCTTGTTACCCACTTTCCGAGGCACATTAGAAGAAGATCCTTATAAGCACTTGAACGAGTTTGATGTTGTTTGTGTGGGGATGAAGTATACTAATGTCATTGAAGAGTAGATAAAGCTGAGGGCTTTTTCCTTTTTTTTGAAGGACGGTGCCCAAGATTGGTTATATTATTTACCTACTGGAAGTATTAGAACATAGGTAGAGATGAAGAAGTTATTTCTAGAGAAGTTTTTCCCAGCTACCAGAGCTGCAAATATCAGAAAAGAAATCTGTGGCATCTGACAAAACACTAGGGAGTCATTATATGAATATTGAGAGAGATTTAAGAAGTTGTGTGCAAGCTGTCCCCATCATCAAATCAGCGAGCAATTGTTGATTCAATACTTTTATGAAGGTATTTTACCAACTGAGAAGAGTATGATAGATGCTGCAAGTGGAGGAGTGCTAGTTGATAAAACACCAGCAACTACATACTCAGTCTAGTTGGGGTTGACACATAGCCCATACTCCGAACCAAGTGGAGTATAGTATGATGAAAGGATGAATCGCATGGTAATTGTCTATGGAAAAGTTTATAAGTTGGATAATTAACCATCAAAGAATTCATGTATTAATCTACTTATATTTCGGCAAATTGGCGTCATGAAACTCTTTATGATTTGATTGAATTAAGAGTTAATTCAAGTGTCTAAAATAATCGGGAACCTAAGGGTCACACACATAAAAGATCGGATAAAAAACAAGTGTGTATAGCCAAATTGAAGGTGAGCCCTGGCCAGGATCGTGACAGAGGGCACGAAATGATATCTAAGTGAGTTCTTCACTTATTTACAAAAGCTTCTTCCACTTCTTACACAATCAAATGATAGAGAAAGGGTTCTAGTAGAGTTCTAGAGAGAGTGAGAAGAGTTCTTGAGTTATCTTCATGCAATTTATGCAATTGTTGTATAAATCAACATACATGCAAGATAATCTTGAATTATCATCCATTTGAACATCTACTTGAATTCATAAAGTTTGGTGTTCTAAAACCCTTACACATTGTTTCATCTTTCTTTATTGTGTGTTCTTGGATGATCAAGGAAGAGTTTGGTGTTTGCAACAACCCAAACAAGGAGAAGAAACAAGAAAGGAGGAGAAACAAAGGTACAAATGTTTTGTTATTTCATGTTCTTTACATAACCTTGCATGCATGTTTGATCTTGTGGTTTTCGGGTTGTTCAGCTGTCGAAATCTTGATTCCTACACTTCTGCTGCATACGCATGCATGTGATGCATGCAACCATGGCTAACCTTACAGTGGTATCAGAGCAAGTTTATGCATGTTATAGATGATGTATTGAACATGTGAAAAATGTTTGTTGGGTTGTGACTGACTTGCATATTGATTTGGAAAATTTTGTGTAAATTCTAGAAAATTTTTTTTCTGATTTTTCTTTCTTAGAAATGTTTATAAGATGTTATATTATGTTTTTGTTGAAGGAAATTGCAATTGAAGGTCATTTGCTATTTTATTTCGAATTTATGTCCAAACTATTCATATGATGATTTCTGGGATTTTCTCGAAAACTAATTGCATATTTTGATTTTGAAATTTTCGTAATAATTCTAGAATTTCTTTTCATATTTTCTTTCAAATAAATGTTTATAAGGTGTTATGTTATGTTTCTGTAAAAGGAAAATACAATTGAATGTCATTTGCTATTTTGTTACGAGTTTAGTTTCAGCTTGATGCATGCATGAAGTTCTGGAAACTCTGGAAATGTGGTGAACATGCATGCATGAAAATTCAATATTAATTTTTATAAAAATTGTTTTTATAAATTTTATGCATGCACATGCAAGATGAGAAGGTGTCACATGTATCAGATGCATAACATTTGTTGTTAAAGTGATTATCTTATGCATGCATGATGTAATGTATGACTTGTGTTAGAAGTAATGTGACAAATGTCACACATATGTGATGTGCTGGCTTTTTCCTAATTATTAATAAATAATTCATAAGAATTAGGTTTTGGAATTTTTTATTAGATACATTTAAAATGTGTATAAGACTCTAGAATTTTTCTAGAATTAATTGAATTTGATTCAGTTAAAAAATAAAGTCAAGGTTAACATGAGTCAACTTTTTGAAAGTTAAATGGAGTTGACTTACTTAATGCCTTATAATGTATGAATTTTGGTTATCAAACCTAAATAAGGTTCTTATGTGATAAGATATGTATTATTTTGATGGAAATAAAATGCTTAATGCATGTGCTCGAAATTATGGTTCCAAAAATTTTCCAAACATCAAATTGGTCTCTTTAGTGTCTAATAGGTTAACTTATTAATCTGGACGATTTTGGCCGTCAAGATAATTTTGGCATTTGCCGAAATTATTTGATAAATTTGAGATGACCTAGGGATATTATAGAGGACTAATTGGTGTATAGAAATTTTGGAAACCCTAGAGATTAATTTAGAATTAATCCAAGTAAAGCATAACATTTCTAGTATGACTAGATAAAGGTATAAATACTAGGATTAAAGTGTTTACTCTAGACATCAAAATAATTATATTTTAGGGTTCCTAATCGAATCACATTCATAATTCGGATTAGCCAAGACTAACACTAGTACCCGATTAGGTTCGAGAGTTGAATCGAATCATAAACTTTAGATACATAATCAAGTCACAACCTAAATTAAATCTCTTTTGTGTGATACCCGTGGTCCATATGCACGACTACAATGAATAAAAATTGTCTAGGAGCGGTTCAACTAGTTTGACGATGCGATTGCAAATTAGACTCTTGTCGGGAACAAAATAAGAATTTACATGTATTAATTAAATTGCAACTAATTATTTGAGTCTAAAATTAATAAAGAGTGAATTATAAATTAATTTTATTTAAATAATAGTATTTTATTCAAATTAATTTAAATGGTTTGATTGAGATTTTATTTTTATGATTTAAATTTATTTAAGAAACTTATTAATTTAAAATTTTATTTAAACAATTTATATGTGATTTAAAACAACTTCGGCTACGTATCGTTAGACCTTCTCATGATTCATATTAAATGTTGTTATTGTTTTGCAGACAATTCAAATGTGATATATCAATTTTATATCAAATTAAATTAAATTAAATTAAATCAGACTAGACGAATTATTTCACTAATATATATATATATAATCTTATAATTTATTTAAGGTGAATTTAGAAAAATAACAAAATGCAAATTCCACTTACACGTAAGAATATTCAACGGAATCGCCGTACACGGAGTCTCGTGAAGAACAAGGATTGAATATGTTATCTTCATATGATTCTTAATTATTTCTGACATCATAGGCTGCACCTAATCCTACTCTACTTGGGATTTGTTCCTATCCATCATTATGGACAAGTTGTGGAAACCATAACGAAAGCAGGAGACCTTTACCGTCAGTCTCCGGTTTTCTATCTTTGTTTTCAATTACAAAACTCATGACATTTGCACGTGTCAGCGACCCAAACATTCTGGATTGGTTGGGAGCTATGTTCATGGCAGATTATTCGCAATGGCACATATGGTCAACTTAAAGATCGCAGCTAAGTAATCCATATCCCAAGAACACCCCCTCCATGGCTTGTACTTTAATGTGCAAGAACAAGGAAGAAGATTTTAACTGCTTGAAGTCAAAGATTGGGGATATATAGGATAAAGATTGTTTAGAGATTCTTTGCCTTGGTAGCAATCTCCAAGCAATCACCCATCATCACCACTATTCTTCTTTGTAGCTCCATCAAGCTTTGTTGTTTGCTTTAGGTTCCACAATGAAGAAAATTATGGCAGTTGTTGTGATCTTCGCAGTGTTTCAGATTCTGGGTGGGAGTTGGGCGGCGAAGATTGGCGATTCTCTCGCTTATGTATGGCCTCTTCCGGCGGAGTTCACATTCGGCGGCGACACCCTCTCGGTGGACCCCGCGCTGGTTCTGGTTGTTGAGGGTAAAGGAGGCAATTCGAGCATTTTGCGAGATGGGTTTGAAAGGTACAGTAGGATTATATTTGAGCAGAGTAGCAGGTTCTCGAGTCTTCAGAGATTTAGAGGGAGAAAATCGGTTTATGATGTTAGGAAGTTGAGAATTGTTGTTGATTCTGCTAGTGAAGAAGTAAGTCTCTTCAACTTGGTTTTTCATAATTTTAGTGTTTAACAAGGCATTTGTTGTAAGAATAAACAAGATAACAGAAGACAACGTATGTTGATTTCGAATCGACGTTTACAAATCACATTCGGTTATGACATACTGATATAGTCGTTACAAGTTACCTTAAAAAACAGGTCCTCTTCTGTGCTACTCTGTTGTCCACACTAGTAACCTGGACCTTTATTTAAATGCTGCGCTTCGTCCTTCTTACTAACGCCAGTAGTATCTTCCGTCTATTATTATTAAGTGTTGTCTTATACGCTTGTCTCTATAATAATCCCCCCTTCCTTCACATGTTTGTCCATCAAGTTGATTTCCGAAAAGCGTTTCTGATGATCAAAGAGATATTCCCACAATGCGTCAACATTTCCTCCATCAGACCATTGCACTAACAATTGTGTTACTGCTTTGTTGTTCCTTTTTATAATTCGTCTATCCAACACTACCACTGGAATTCTCTCCACCGGAGCAATAAATTCGGGCAGAACTAACGAGACCCTACTTTGATCCAAATGCGCCTTCTTCAGCAGTGACACATGAAACACAGGGTGTATCAATGAAGTTGCTAGTAGATCCAACTTATACACCACCTTCCCCATTTTTTGCACTACTCTGTATGGCCCATAAAACATAGGAGATAATTTTTGACTGTTCCTCCTCTGAAGTGTGTGCTGTCTATATGGTTGTAGCTTTAAATACACCATTTCTTTGACGTTAAATTTGCGATCCAAACTTATGGCATCTGCATACTGTTTCATCTTGTTCTCAGCTATCTGTAAATGGAATTTCGTCACACTGATCATTGTTTCTCGGTCCTTAAGCACTCGAACCACTTTTGCCACCTTCAATTCTCCCTCGAAGTATGGTGCATACACTAGTGGAGGGTAGCCATATAACACCTCAAATGGTGTGGAGTCAATAGATGCACGATACGTGGTATTATACCACCATTCTGCTAGTGATAGCCATTCACTCCATCGTTGAGGAGTTTCATGTAGAAACACCTCAAATAAGTCTCCAAGATTTTGTTCACTGCTTCTATGAAACCATTAGTCTGAGGACGGTAGGCGGTGGAATATTTAAGTTGCACTCCTTGTAATCTCAGTAGCTCCTGCTAGAATTTATTCATGAAGATCAGGTCTCTATCACTGATAATCGACTTCGGTATCGCATGCAGTTTAAACACGTTATTAAGGAACAATTCAGCCATCTCCCAAGCAGCGTACGGATGTTTAACAGACATGAAGTGAGAATATTTAGTGAACCAATCAACAACTACAAAAATTACCGATTTCCCTTTAGATACAAGCAGGTCTTCAATGAAGTCAGTACTAATCTCCTTCTAACTTCCCTCTGGAATTTTTATCGGTTGCAATAGCCCTTCATAAGTTGAATTGTCATATTTGATTCTTTGACAAGTGGTACAAGTTTGGACATACCTCCTCAGATTCCTTGCCATTCCCTTCAAGAAAAACATGTTATATATGTTTTTCGTTGTCGCCAACACACCCGCATGACCACCCATCGTCTCATCATGCCTGATTCCAATTATTTGTTGTATCAACGCTTTATTATCACCAATTACCAATCGACCATTCCACCTCAACAGTTCATTTTTCCGTTCGTACATGCCAGACTTCAGTGTGTCATTTCTCAGTTTAGTAATAATCTCCTAAATCATTGAATCCTCTTCCCAACTCATCATAATCTCATCCAGTAATTCACTATATAATTGGGTTACTGGCAGCATCATCATCTCCACACTCGTAATTCTAGAAAGTGCATCCGCAGCATCATTCTCCTTCCCACTCTGGTACTGTACCTCAAAATCGTATCTGAGCAACTTAGGGAGCCATGATTGTTGGAATGGGGTTGTCAACCTCTGTTCTAACAAGTATTTGAGGCTCCTATGATTAGTCTTCATGATGAATAGTTTATAACTCAAATAATGGTGCCAATGCTTGATTGCCTTGATTATTGCCAAAAATTCCTTCTCGTAAGTTGATAATCCCTAATGCCTTCTCACCAATGTCTTACTAAAGAATGTTATGGGGTGGCCTTCCTGCTGCAATATCACTCCTATTCCTTGCCCACTAGCATCTGCTTCAATTACAAAGGTTTTTAAGAAGTTTGGCAATGCTAAGACCGGTGCTGAAGTGATGACTCTTTTTAACGACTCAAACACCCTTTGTTCTTCCTCTTGCTATTCCCAATTCATCATACATTCCTTCTTCAATAATTCTGTTGATTAGCTATCATCCCATAGCCTTTGATGAATCGTCAGTAATACCCTGTAATTCCTTAAAAACCTCTGAGGTCCTTAATGCTTTTGGGTTTCGGCCACTCCTCAATTGTCCTAACCTTCCTAGTCTCAGTGACGACCCCCTCTTGAAAATCATGTACCCCAAATACTCAATTTGTCTCGCCCTGAACACACACTTATTACCCTTTAGAAATAATTGATTCTTCTTCAGGGTCTCCATTGCTATTGAAATGTGTTGAATGGGCAACTGTAGGGATGAACTGTATATCAAAATGTTGTCGTAGAAGACCAAAATAAATTGGCGCAGATACGGTTTGAACAACTCATTCATCAGCCTTTGGAATGTCGAGGGAACATTCTTCAAACCGAATGGCATGACGAGGAACTCGTAGTGACCTTCATGTGTCTTGAAAGTAGTTTTTGGCACATCTTCTAGCTGCATTCGAATCTAATGGTAACCGGAGCGTAGATCCAATTTAGTAAACCACCTTGCTCTGTGCAACTCATCTATTAATTCTTCAATCAACCGTATCAGGAATTTATACTTCATCGCGTGTTTGTTCAGTTCCCTATAATTTACGCACATTCTTCATGAATCGTCCTTCTTCTTCACTAAAACCATCGACGATGCATACAGACCATAACTCTGTCGAATGAACCCTTATCTCATAAGATCCCGAACTGATTGTTTGATTATGTCTTTTTGTGCTCAGAGTATCTATACGGTCGAACATTAATGGCCTCTACTCCATCCTTCAGTACTATCTGATGGTTATATTGTCAATTTGGGGGATGCTGTGATGGTTCCTGAAAAACTTCCACATACACCAATAAGATGACATTAATCTCATCGAACGCGCTCCATTGATCGGACATCATCCTCATTTGCTGCAGCTAGAACTCAATCGATGTTGATAGTTGCATTATGAACAATTGACCCCCAGTTGCGCGGAGTAGATGTTTCTTTGCTAGAGATGACCCTCGACCTTCCTTCCAGATTCTCGCTTAACTTAACCAGCCTTCCCTTCCATCTAAACGTCATCGTTCGGTCCTTGAAGTTGAATAAGACATCTTTTAATTCACTCAACCACTGCACTCCTAATATGATGTCGCAACCTTCTAATGCTAACACCAGTTCATTCATGGTAAACTGCACTCCTTGCATCGTTCACGTGAATCCCTTACAGTAATGATGACATTTCAATTGTAATTCTCCCCCTACAGTGATGGAAATGGGTTCCATCTCTTGAAGCTCACATCCTCTTTCCTTATGACCAAAGTATCCACAAGTTATGAGTACTCCCATTGTCAATCAATATATGTACCTTCCTTCTCTAGTGCACTCCCACTACCCTCATTTATTTAAATTTTGTGTCTCCTGATAGTCCCAACATGGCTTGCATGTAAACCATCGGATTATCTCCTTCTGGATTTTCCTCAAATCTTCCTCTTTTGCTTCAGGCGAATTTTTCCCACTGTCATCATCACTAGTGAGTATGTAAAATTGCATGTGCCTCTTCTTGCACTGATGGTCTCAGAAACAGAGGCCTCTTGCTCTTTTCTCATCAAAATCCTTGCTATTGAAATGCTTCTGAGGTTTAAAAGTCCTGGCCGATGATGATGAACGTAATGTCGATGTTGGTGTAGGAAGTATTTCGTCCGAAGACGATCTTCGAGTGATATTCGCCGATTGTGAACCACGTGAATTTAAATTGAATTGGCTATTGCTATTCGGCCCCTTCGTCATAGTACCATATTTTAACATTGTACCACCTGTGGACCTCAAAATTGCCTCCTGCTTCCTTGCTAGTGTGTATGCTTGATACAAGGACTGAGATTCCAGTAACTTCACTGTCACTCTAATCTCCAATCTTTGGTTGAAACCCTTTAATTAAAACCTTACCAAATATTCTTCGGATAAGGTTAATCGATTGGAATGATAATCAAATTGTGCATAATAGTCTAAAAATGTTTCTTGTTGTTTCAGCTCCTTAAAATCACCCACTGATTCATCAAATATTTTTGCATCAAATCGCTGCTTCAAGGCCTTCGTAAACTCCTCCCAATCCACTATGTCCATCTTGTTACGATTTCTGACATATAAACAATACCATTCCTGAGCCCTCTCATCCATGTGTAGGATTGCCACACTCACCTTCGTCTTCTCTGGAGTCTGATCCAATAAGAAAAACTTGTCAAATTAGTATAGCCACAGTTTGACGTTCTCGCCATCAAATGGTGGGAACTCAATATGACCATTCTTGTAGGTGTTACGATCTCCTCTCGCTCTTGTATTACTAGACTGCTTTGCAGTGTGGGTTCGGTCGCTTCGACCTTGCCTCCTTGCTTTTGGAGATTATGTAAGAGTAAGACTCTTAATTTCGTCATCTTCTTTTTCCACCTTCTCAGTTCTAATTTGTATCTCTGAAAACATTCTCTCACTTCGATCCTGTGACTCCTAAAACATCCTCTCCATTACACCCTTCAACTTTCTTCCACTCTTCATAACTCCGTGCCTCTGGTGCCTTCAGCCATCGTTACTCTTTATAGGTTTGACTTCTCTGATACCAATTGTTGCAAAAATAAACAAGATAACAAAAGAGAACAAATATTGATTTAGAATCGATGATTACAGACGTGAGAAATTGTCAAAAAGAAGAAGAGTACACAGACTTGAGGAGAGAGAGAAAACAAATCACATTCGATTATGACATACTTACATAGCTGTTACAAATTGACTTAAAAAACAGGTCATCTTCTACGCTACTCTCTTGTCCAAACTAGTAACCTGGACCTTTATTTAAACGCTGCGCTTCGTCCTCCTTACCAAAGCCAGTAGCATGTTCCGTCTATTATTATTAACTGTCGTCTTCTACACTTGTCTCTATAACAACATTCCCTTTATTACCATTTCTCGAAATTTGATCATTGTGTGCTCTTATGATTTTTGGTGTTGTTTCAGCTTCAACTTGGAGTGGATGAGAGTTATACATTGCTCGCAGCGAAGACAGATGGGAAGTCAATTGTTAAGGAGGTGGTTATTGAGGTAAAACTCTGTGGGATTTTATTGTTTCGGTGCTGAATATTGTTTTTGGTCCTATGATCACGTGAAGATCACAACGCAAACTTTTGTTTTTGATTTTTAAGTATTTGTTAGAACTATAATGTTGAATCTTAGGGATAAACAATTTTATGGTTCGGTCTTATTAGTTATCCCTTTCTTCGCAATAATTTATTCTGTTATGTGTTTTTTTCAGGCAAATACTATCTATGGTGCATTGAGGGGATTGGAGGTAATGATAAATGATAACTGTACTTTAATTTTGGTGTATGAGACATTGTAGAGAATGCTAATACCTGGATTTGGAGCTATATAGCTGAATTCTCACTTGCTAAAGTATTATTTGACTAACTGCTCTTGGAAAGAGTTTGATGGTTTTATGAGTGGTTGGGATTGTAATGGTTGTTTTCTTTGTATTTGTATGATAAACAATCTTGCAGACATTCAGTCAACTATGTGCATTTGATTATGATACTAGAGCTGTGCAAATATACAAAGCACCATGGTACATCCGAGACAAACCGAGATTTTCCTACCGTGGACTTTTACTTGGTAGGTGTTATTGTTCAGTCAGTATATTTTCTTGCTTGTCCATGTAGATACATGTTTGAGTAATATCAATGAGATTCCCCGCAATTATCTTCCGAATAGCTAGGATTTCCAGAAGATGTTGGGGCTTTTTACTGAGTACTGTACCAAAAAATATTAATAGGTCATAGATGCAGATAGGTATGTTTACCTCTCTAAAACACACTTTTGCAGATACATCAAGGCACTATTTACCTATTGAAGTTATCAAGCAGATAATTGATTCCATGTCATATGCTAAACTGGTAATTTTTAGAGCATATTTCAGTTTTATTCAAGCATTACTTCTCTTTTATTCCATCTTTTATGGTGTCACTTTGAATATGATTCTGATAGTTGAAATTATGTTTAGAATGTCCTCCATTGGCACATCATAGATGAACAATCATTTCCTCTAGAGGTACCTACATATTCAAAGTTATGGAAAGGTTCATACACAAAATGGGAGCGGTACACAGTTGAGGATGCATATGAAATCGTGAAGTAAGATCTACGCTACTTGGTCCATTTTGAATTAAAGATCGATTTAATGTTTTAGGAAAAGGGAAATATCAATGATGGTGATGAATTAGTGCAGGGTTTGAGTAAACATATGGACAATACATTTACAACTTCAAAACATTGTCTGAATGTATCACTTTTACCTTTATTGAATTATGATTATATTCATGCTTACTAATTTACTTCTTCTGTTTGGCTAACATCTCTCCTTGCATCAACATGAAGCTTTGCCAAGTCAAGAGGTAAGG
>JAOSBN010095286.1:0-11664 GCA_027563595.1 Erythroxylum suave
CTAGCTTTTGTGTTTGACTCTAAGAAGGAGGATGGTAAATTGCAAGAGATTCCAGTGGTGAGTGAATTTCCAGATGTATATTCCAGCCCTCTGATCCCTATCAACGCTAAGCACTGCTTAACTCGCCTATCTCGCTATTATGCCTTACTCTCCAACCATTCACGGCGTCTTTATGGCCGTCTCTGTTTCCCTAGCTTTCACCTCCGCCCACGCCGGTCCAATAACTGTCGTCGAGAGATCCGGTACCTCGTGGGCACCCGTCCAGACTGTATCTTCAACCGTCCCTCACCAAAGCGCCGGCGCTCTACCAAAGACCCCGGAGAACATTACACCAGCCCTAAAGACCTTCCTCGACAAGTACCAGCCTGACTCGGCGGCAGCTGCGTCGACTGTAGAAACCGGAAAGCTCGAGGCATTTCCAGCTGTCGGTCTCTGTACACAACAGTATCCTTGCTTTTCGGTCGATAGAGCTGGCTTTGCTAATTTCGGAACAAAGAGCACATTCGATTATACCCTCGCTGACGCTCTGCTTTCCCAGATTCGAGATGGCCCGGAAATTACGTTCAGCCAATCGAACACGAAAGGTGCTCTTAGCGGAACCTTTATCTCGACGTCAGACCTGACGCTCGAGGTTGTTGCAGCTCCCTCCACGGTCAATTCCTCTATACTCGCAGGACAGGTGTTCGATCTCTTCAAAGCCCACGGATTATCGCCCGGTCCGAACGGCGTCCGCGGTATCGCTGCCAGCGAGCAGCCTGATGTTCTACCAGCGATCGGTCTTTGCGTATACGGTAAGGACGTCGACGCCGCAGCGGCTGCTAATTTCTGTGCGGGCAAGGAACTCGACGGCACTTCCATGCCCACCGGGTCTGCTTCGAAGCGCGGTTTCGATCTTACAGATCTCATTGGTGGCGTCTGTGGCTTCATCGATCTCCCTCTAGTCTGCCCGGGCAACTAAACCGGGTACTCTCTCGCATCCAATCCTTCTTCGAGTCGGTACTTGGCCCGATTGAGTGGACGCCGACGCGGGCGTTGGTTCTACTCTATCGAGATTGAGCATGTCCATATTAAGTCTGGCGGCCTGGGTAGTTCACTGTATATAGTAATCTCTAATCATTTTCGTCGGGCTTCACCGCTACTATCTAGTCCTTTACCCTGACAGCCCCTCTCTGTCACTGCGGCTCGGACTCTAGCATGACCCCGTTGTCGCGAAAGGTGACCTCTTCTCCACTCAGAACTACCATTACCTCCTGTATTCCCTCGTTCCGTACGCGCCCGTGCCAGTAGTTCAGATCCCCGATCTTGACTCGCGCCCATTGCCAGCGCAGACCTCCTGCATCAATACCGCTGGGGATGGGGCCTCCATCCGCCAGTAGCTGCCTATTATTACCCTCTGCCAGTAGAACGGTCTCGCTCGCGAGTGTCTCCTCATCGAGGATGGTCACGATACTCCCGTTTGTGCTGACGGCCTCGTCTTCGATCTTGAACAGCCCAGCAGAAAGACTGAAAATGGTTTCCAACTTCACTCTAGAAAAGTCGCCCTGTAGTGTGTCTTTCACATACCCGAGACCCGTTCTGAACCGCCTCTGGTCCGGCTGCTGGAAAGCCACCCAGGCGTCTGGCTTGAGATCCGGCATCGATTTGATGATCTAGACCAATCCTTAGCTACAACCATCGACAATGGCGTTTCACCTTCCAAGACAGCATTACACCAACCTTCTCTGGTATATCGACAGATATGATAAGCGGGTAGAAGACAGAGCTTCTACCATACTCGGCGGTGACATCGAGCACCTCTACCGGGTTGTTGCTATGCGTGGCTCCCGCCATCCTTCGTTTCACCGGCGGTCGATGTTGCCTTACACCAGGCTTCCCGGCTGAACCAGCGCTTCGAGTGATTTTGTCGTAGAAACTGCCTTGACCGGTCTTAAAGGCCTGACGTTTTATCTGGCGCCGCTCTGTTGCCTGTTCCTATCAAAGGCCGCGGCTAAACGCTCGATGATGGCCAGCTGGCCGCGGGGCCGCTTGGCCACGGGAGCCGTCGCCTTCGACAAATCGTGCTACTAGGCGCGAAGTGAAACGATCGCTGACGGTCATCCGGCAAAGGACCAATGTCTATATTCGAATAAACGCGTGAAACCGTGGTCACAGCCTCGACGACCGCGTCCCGCTAGTCAATAGTGCCGATACGTTCTCCGACGACTTGCTATACTCCTATAAATTAGACGTCGTAGTACACTTTGCATCCGAGACGCTTCCGTACAGACAACACCTTCTAGTACTTTATACCATTTATTCCACCAACGGACCTCCTACTCCGCCATGTACTACTCTTTAACTACCGCTTTAGTGACCTACCTCCTACTCTTTCCATATGCAGTCGAATCACGGGTTGTGGATGCGAGCCTAGTCTCCCGTAACAAGGATCAAGTCGAGGAGTTTGACTGGTATATATCTACTCTCCAATTCGTGGGCGTACTTAAAACCACAACTGCTTACTGCTTTTGCCATAGGGATTGCCGAGTCGACCCCGAATCCGCTGCAAACATGTGCTTCTGGATGTACTGTATGACTGCTGGTCAAAAGGCAAAGGGCGCCCTGTAAGTGTCTAAAGTAAACCCGGCACGGTAGGCGAGTAGCGCCGTGCGCCATCCCCACTAATAAACTCGCCGAGCTAATGTTTTCTGCCGTACAGTACTTTTGCTAAAACGCGCGGGACGCGGGGCCGCGACAGTGGCCAGACCTCCCAGCCAGCATCAAAAGCTAACAAGGGCAAATACGGTCTCACGTTTCCTGACCATCAGCAGCCCTTTAATATACTGATGCAGAGCGGATGGAGGAACCTTCAAGCTCAGCACGAGCTCGAGATTAAAGTCACTGACGAATGGCCTCCAGCATCGGCCGAAGAAGGTGGCACGGGTGCCTCCCTTCGCGGCACGACTAGTCTTGATGGTAGCAAGCAGGGTAAGGAGATTACGGCTATGTGGTCGAAAAGAGATCAAAGCTCAGGTAAAGTCCGACCCGTTCCACAGCATTGGGACGATCCTGGTCTCACCGGCTTCTCGAAGACGGTTCTACAGTATTGCGGCTGCGGCGGAAAATCGGGTAAAGACCTTGAGACCTGCTGTACACCGGACGACTTCTTTTTTCAGCGGATCCCCTCGAGTGGTGGGACGAGGAAACCGGGTCAGGCGCTTACGTTCCACCCTACCGACCTTGCTAATCAAGTCGACCCGGACGCCAAGGGGTAATAACGAGATCATGAGCGGGTCCTAATAGTAAATTAAGAGTGATGGATTGGCTTCTTCCAGTTTATAATCGACATTCGCTCGTACAGCGGAATGAACTTATATATCCATCCGCCGTACTCTCTCCCTCTATCTATACCTCGGCCGGTCGCCTTTCGTGGTCTTCAAAGACGTAGTATCGTTGACGACTGACGACGACGACGATAAATCGGAGCGAACTCTGCCTGGTGCTAGAGCCATCTAACCTCTCAAGGGGCACTAGACGATTTAGCGGTCTTCGTCTTTCACGGCGAGCTTCATATATCTAACGGCAAAACTCGAATCTGACGCTTACCTAGCTTCGTAGCTGCTACGCCGCCAGATATAACCACACGGCCGGTAGCGTTACCGCTAGCCAGAGATATACGACCCGGGTGAGCCCCGGTCTGAGGAACATTACAACTATCGCTATACTCAATGCGGACCAGGCTGTTACCCTGGCATCGCCATTCCAGAAATAGCACGTCCCCACCACGAGTACATTCAGCACTACTATCAGCTCGGCCGCCTGTACATAGAAGCTTCGGTCGCCTATAGTCTCTGGTGAACGCCCAGTTTCAATAAAGATCCACGTTGTCGTCGGGTTCACTTCTACTGGAAATAGGATTCGTCCCTGGTTGAGAACATCGTACAGCCATACGTCGTAAGCTGTCATAGCGCTGCACAATGTAGCGTTCCTGGGGACTGTAAACGGGCTTCTGCCGTGACTACACGGCTCGATAAAATATACGTCGGACCCCGCCTACTGTTTGCTGGCTGCCGAGTGTATTATATAAAGTCACCGGCACTAAATATACTACAGACAGCCGCTTGACTTCCCGAGCCCGAATTAGCTTGAGCTTACGGAAGGACAAGGCGGCATTTAGACAACACATTACTAGCGTTATATTTAAGAACAACAGTAGTATTATACCATTAAGTATATCCGTATGATACGAGGCCGAAGCCCGGAACTCGATGGCCATGCTGCTTCTACGGAATTATCGGGCCAACATCTAAGCATGCAGGCGAACAAGCAAGCAGGCGAGCAAGCATCGAGGCGAATAAGCAAGCAGGCGAGCATTAGACTACACGTTTTCATTCGTAGCCACTGGTGAGGTCTCTGCTACTACATCGTCCTTCGTGACTCACGGCTCAGTCCTCGCCCATTGCATCAATCCACTGCTTTGTCGCTGCCTTACCAAACAAAAACCCGCCGCTGGAACCTCCCTGCTTAGAAACTTTCGACGCACCGGCCTGCGCCTTGCTACTCTGTCCAGCCTGCGTAACCCCCGCCGTGTCAGCCGGCTTCGTGTCGCTACCAACTCGGGCCCTCAGCACAACGATCGCGGTGAAGGTGAATGGAAGGTCCCTGTAAACATCCTGAGATGACGCGCCGCGAATGAGCCTCTCTCGGTAGAAGTCGCGGAGAGCATTGACTGCCTTCTCGTTGAAGACGTCGTTGTTCTTCTCCAACAGGCTTTCATCCAGCGTACGCTCCACGAACTCGCTGCATTCGGTGCTAAAGTCCTCAAAGTCCGTCGTCAGAGCCCGCGCCGGCCGAGGTGCGATCAACGGGTCGATCTCGAGGCCGCTGCCGGGCAGGAGCTTCTTGCGGAGAGTGCTGACGGCCTTCTTGGTGTACTTCTCGATTTGTTCCCTGCTGAGAAAGCCGATACGGCGGACGACTGATGGCTGTGCCGCGACTGTGATATCGACGCCGGCCACGACACGGACACCGGGAATCGGAGGCAGCTCAATCACGAACCGACCGCCGGCTGGCTCGAGTCGACGGCCAATGCATGCAATGGCCTCCTTCACAGCGTCCGTCGGAAGGTGGTGGACGATGCCGGTTGCAATGACGAGGTCGGTCTTCTCGGTAGGACTTCCCCAAACAGGGACCGGGGTTGCGACGCTGGCGTCGATGAAATCGGTCTGTCCGCAAGCCGCATTGCCAAAGACGGGACAGAGGACCCTTCGATCGTTCATATCGCGGATTTCTGCCTCCGAAAACGAGTGGTTGAGCAATGTCTTGCCCATCTGCGCGACAAGGGGAGGGCAGAGGTCGACGCCGACCACCTTGCGAATCGCCCGGGGCTGAAACAGCTTCATCGCCTCGATTGTAATCGCCCAGTCACCGCAGGCAAGGTCGACAATCGTAACGTCGCGATCCTTAAAGCCGTTCTGACGGACCTCGCGGACGCAGTCGGTGATCACGGACGCGTCGCTGCTCGTCCCGATGTCACCGCAACGACGCTGAATCGCCCAGAAGTCGGCGCGGCCAGAGGGCGAGTAGGCAGCGAGAACCTGTTGCTGGCTCGTGAGCATAGAGCTCTGGTCGAAGCCATCTTCTGCCGCGATACGCTGGTCTAGCTCTTGCTTCGGAAGCTTCGTGACGCCCTGCAAGACCACGTTCTGAGGGTTGACGGGAATCGATTGGTCGATGACCGCCGAAACGCGGCGGGGAGGGAACAGATTCGTTGACTGTCAAGGCCATTGTTAGCTGAGTTTCGGAACCGATCGTCAACACAAAGGTCAACTTGACCGGAGAGAGGAAGAGCACCCACGGTCGACATTCTTCTCGCCTTTGAGATTGCCGCGGCTTATCACGAGGTCCGAGTTCTACTGCTGCTGTTGCTGAAAGACCGCTTTCGGATATTAGCTCGACAAGGCGGTTGGCGAGGTCGGTCACAGAGAGAGAGAGAGAGAGAGAGAGAGAAAGGGACTCGAGAGAGACGAATTCGAAAGGCTGGCAGCGAGCAGAAGAGGCCAGGTAGGTATGTAACAAAGAGAGAGAGAGGGAGAGAGAGAGAGAGGGAGAAACGAGTCCGAAAGGCTGGCAGCGAGCAGAAGATGCGAGCTTGACCGTATGGCAGCCACAGTGAGTCGGAGTCGGGCTGTCGCTGAAGTTATGAGTGATCTGGTCGACGAGGCCTTCGGCACCGGCAAGCAGTGAGTGGTGACGACCCGAGGTGAGTCCAAAGTGAGGACTGAGCCGGACTCAAAGTGAGTCGAGAGTAAGGTCTGGCCCGAACGCGGTACGAGTCCAAAGTGAGGCGTGAACCGGATTCGATAACTCGGGACTGTACGTTCGCCTGCTGGTCAGAGTGAGCTGAGGATGATTGAATCGTCAGTGACGTGAGCACGATGATGAGCAGGCAGAGGCTGTTCGTAACGAGTCGCGCCCCGGTCAGTCGGGGGTAAACAGTCAGTGAGGACAAGGCTGGCCGACGGCAGAGGCAGCCGTGGCGATTTGCTGGCAGAACTGAATCGTCACAAGAGTCATCGTTTGCTCAATGGCCTTTGCCTCTCACCTCATGCTCGTCCAATCATAGACGACGACGCCTCCGACTATTGTCATACCACAAACAAACCGGTCCCGCAACAGCTCGCCGGCGTCGTCAAGCTTGTACGGCATAAAACGCAAACATCCCCACCTCACCTTAGGACATCACCCATCGAACAGGCGAGCAACACAAAGCCCAAGCGCGCAGGCTCTCTCTCAGAGCACATCGTCGAAGGCTGCCTCATTACCTGAAAAAGCCGTCGCTACCAGTGAGTCTGCATGCGCGATATAACTCTTGCTGCCGGATGCTGACCTTCCTCAAAGTGGCACCACCAAAGTCGGCCAGCTTCAGCCTCAGCGCACACGCAAACACCCAGACGAGATACTCCCCTGGCATGCCCTTTGCCGGCCGCCTCGCATACCTTCGCGGCGTTCGTGACCAGGCAGTTGGACTTGCGGCCAGCATCTCTGGACAGGGCCTCAGCCCCCAAAGAGAAACCCGCATCTTCGCCAACCGTGCCGGCAGCTCCCTGACAACTACCTTGTCCGCATTCGCAACCGGCCTGTACGATCTCTGCACCAACCTCGCGGCCTCCGACCCTACTGCGCTACAGTCGCTGCCAGCCGTGGTCGAGTCTTTCGGTGACGAGATATCGGCTATGGGTGCTTGCCTCGTCGCTGCCTTCCCGACCGAGAGCGAGAGATACGAATTCATCTGCGACGCACTCCAGGTCAGCCCGACGACGCCGAAGCATGTTGTTCAAGAGATGGTCGACGAACTGGTCGAGGGCGGCGAGCACAATCCTGACGACGATGTATGGCCCGAGGGTGACAAGGTTCTCGTTGCGAACTTTTTGAAGCTCTGTGATATCGTTACCCACTCGTCTGTCCAGAGCGGGTCACAGACCTATCCTGCCGGCTCGCTCTGGCTTCACCAGATCATCGCCGCGGGTCATACCCGAGACACGGTAAAGGAGAAGATCAGCACGGCCCGCCGCATGGTGTATAACGACTTCTTTGACACATTCAACCAGACGGACACGGTCGAGGTCGAGAAGATGCTGGAGTCGAACAAGCCTGCACTTCATCCTTTTGAGCTCGATATGGCTTGAGCGAGGAGTTTCGAGATGGTTTGGGCGTAACGGGGCTGGAATGGTGCTGATTGTTGAGCTTCGAACATTTTCGAGCTTCGAATATTTCAGACGTCGGAATATCTAGCTGCGACTCGACTCGCATTCATACTTTGAGAAAGACGATTTGTAACGTGACAGTACGTGCAGCATCAAATAGAAATCATAAGCACTCTTCCATCCAGGCTACCGTTCGTAGTGTTACTTGGTAGTAGGGCCAGGTCGGTCGTACGTCGTCGCTCATCACGAGCACGCTACGCCGCATTTGGCGGATCCAGCCACCATATCGCAGGACACTCTACTAGGACACTCTGCCAGCAGGGTCACTCCGTGATCGACGGCTGAAACACCAAACATCGCACCGATGGCCCGCAGATACAGTCGTTGATTCAATTCGTTGCCTGCTTCTCTATAAAGTTATTATCGATCCTCGTCGACAATCGCGAGGCCCCCTAACTATGGCGGCAGACGACAGCCCGGCGGCGACAGCCCACTACGTACAAAAGAACCCGAAACATTGCATGGTCGTGCGTGCTAGGAGCCTCCATAGAACCTCACTCCCTGTACGACGCCTCTGACCGGACGCCTACAATGCTCAATCTCGCCGCCAAAGCCCCGCGCCAAGAGACATCTATCTACACTCTCCAGCAGATCCTGCTTGTCCGGAATACCCCAAGCCACCTTTGACGACAGCCTGTTTCGTAAGCCACAGAGGAGAGCTGTCCAGCGACCATCGTTCATGTTCGTGCTTGCTTCGTCGACGACCGCCTGCACGTGCGTCTCATCCCAAAGGAGCGGCACTGCGTCGCCATCGACCTGGACCTTGACCCGGCCAACTCCATTCGCGACCAGGTGCTGGCGGAGCTTGTTCGCCGGCGATCCACCGAGTGCTGCCACCACCGAAAATTGGTGATTCTGGATTGCCTCGAGCAGGCCCCTTCGCATCAGGCGGTAGGTGCTCGCGGTATTCCGCTCCATAGCCTTGCGAGGAACGACATGGCCGAGGACGAAATTCAGCAGCTCGGCACTTCTCGTCGACCATGGCCCTCGGAGAAACGACTCTGGGAGGACGGCGTACGAGCCAATCTCGGGAATGAAGCGTTCGCAGATGGTGATGTCGTATGCGGCCTCGTTTTGGTCAGCCTCGAGCCAAATCATAGCCTGGATCATCAACTGTTCTTTACCATCGGCACGTCTGATTGCGATATCAAGGTATAGACTGGATGCTTCCTCCTCTTGCTCCGGGTAGATCAAAACCAGCTCGTTCCGCGCGCTTCTCGGGTTGGTCAGCTGCTCGTGGATGAATGCCTCTACCTCTGTCTGAATACTGGTAAGCTCTTTATCCGAAAAGTTCTCTCTTGCATGCGGTGAGTAGACGAGGTTTTCCACCTCTTCTCTGATTCTCTTATCACGCCACATAGGCTGTACAGCTCTGATTTCGTCGACGGTTAGCCACGGCTGCTTGAGCAGCTCCTTCAGAGCGGCGTGGGCCCCGTTCGGAGTATCGTCTTCGAGGCTCTCCTCGTGTAGAATGTCCTCAAGAGCTGTCTGCTTCAATGACGCTGGGCCATTCATAACGACGCCCTTCATATTAGTACAGGTTAGTAGAAGCGCACCGGCTCCTCCGCTCTGGAAGATTGCTTGATGTAACTCGGTTGGTAGGTTCAACAGCTCGAGCTGCCTATCCGACGGAAGCATCGGCGTCACGAGGGAGGTATGCTGCGCGATGGTATCATTCTCGTTTTCATCCATCTTCGCCGACCAATTGGTTGAGTGATTATTGAGTAATAGATGGAGGTTGCGACGGCCTGCGGTCGAGTAGTGTGGGACACTGCCGTTTTAGCACTGTGAATCAGTTATTCTTCCGGCGGTCCGAACAGGATTTAGTTGCTGTCTTAGACGGGATCTTCTCTACCCTTCTAACGAATTCTTAATAAGCAGGTTTGATGTTGCTGGAGGTCCCGTCACTCACTCAAGCACAAACAGACATATTCACACAAAGACGCTTCACGGTGATCATAACAATGGCCACGTATACTAGCAGTCGCCTATGACTTTACGCATACTCCTTCTTTTGGATGGTTCCTCATAACTACATATCCTGGTCTGCCTGTGTATTAGTCACGAAAGCAAATTACTAACCTCACGATCGAATGATCGCACGATGTGTTGCCCAAGTATAGCTGCCCACTCCTTCTTCTACAACCCGCCCCGTATTACGCTAACATCTGACAATCTACTGCCGGCGTACGGTTCGAAAAGTTAGCTTCCGGATTCTTTTATCACGAGTTGGCCGTCTGACCGATACTCCCAGCTCTTAAATCCAACAATACCTACGTTCTGTCCGTACATCAAGCCGAGCCGCCAGCCCGTGAGCTCCGTAAGCGCAGTGAAGCTTATGCCGAATCGCCAGCCCGTAAACTCTATAAGCGTAATAATGGTACCAAGCAGAAATTCATATGCCCGAGCACGATCGAGGAGGAGGAAACTGATGGATACACTATACACCTTCGGCCATCGCGTGTGCCAGGTCGAGGCGATTTCACATTAGCGTGGCATGTAACGATTCGCATGAAATCTGTGTCATCGTACCCATTGAGTCATAGTTAGAATAAGCGATCCTGGCCGTGGTGCCGGCCTAGCCACTGGTAGAACTTTTGGCCGAAATAATGTATTCCGACTTGCCTATGATTATACATGTCATCAGCCGTATGCTTAGCGAGAGTTGCGACCTATAAATACGGCTCGTTAAACCTACGGTATTCTGTTAAAGCTTCGCCTAAACGGTAATGTACGCCTCTCTTGATACTTCGAGGGCTAGTAATCCAGAGCTGATCTTCGGCCGTATAACGATCGAGGTCCTCGAATGCGCCAATCGTAATGAGGTCGATAGACACTTTTCGAACAAAGACTCTGGTGGTGCCACATTGCAGATATCCATCGAAGAAGAAGTCCTTATTTGGATATATGAAAACGTCTTGTAAGCTCACAAACTCCGGCAATTCGAGTTTATGCCCTCTAAGGTCCCGAAATAACCAGTAAACACAGAAGTCCTCGAGTATAATATTCACTAAGTCGCTGTCTATTAACTTCGTATAATCATGGCTGTCTAGAAGGTTCTAGTATAAAGTCAGTCTGGTTTATATGGCTAAGAAATCCGCGACACTTACGAGCAACATCTCCAGAGCCAGAGTCTCTATAGTCTTATCTTCTCGTGTTTCATGATAAAAGTACGTTTCTGGTACAGCTTTAGAGGTAACAGCACAAGTATATTCGAAGGCCCGCGCTGTTGATCAGGCTATAGAGTCTGATACTTATCGACCGATGTCTTTATGGACGTTGCGAGTGTACCTCGCTTCCTCTTGACTCCGTGGGTCTTACCAGGTCGCATGTCGCGCTCACTCTTGGAAACATTCGAGGCTGAAGAGACCTCGCTGCCTGGAGTGACCCCTCCGGCAACTGGGAGCTATTCGCTAAGCTGACACCTCTGTCTACGAACAGGTGGCTCGCTGCTTTCGGACCAAGTAGGAGGCGAGGTTCGTAGAGCTTTGCGTGAACTGGAGATAAGCGATGTTACTAGTTTATCATCGGACTCATCAAGAACCACGTCACTAGTCAGATCGACGATGTCCCCGAGGAACGGCATGCTGGATAGAAGACGAACGTTGTACGCGGTCTCCTATCCCCTCACTTCCCACTCACTTCTCACTCACCTCCCACTCACTTCCCATACACTTCCCACTCACTTCCTACTTACCCCCCTCCCACTTCCCACTGACTTCCTACTCACTTCCCAATCACGCCCTGGTCGTATAAGCCGATGCCTTCAGATTCATCAGCAATGCGGAATATCATCGAGTGGTCGACATACTATATCTTTCACCACCATGCCAGGTCTTTTCTCCGGCTCGTACGCACGTCGGTGGAAATAACGGCGGGAAGAGCGACCGACTGTCCTCGAGGGTCGCTGTTGCCGACTTAC
>JAOSBN010095316.1:0-11662 GCA_027563595.1 Erythroxylum suave
TCTAACTTCAATATGCTTTTCCCTTGAGTGTTGTATTGGATTCTTTGAGAGATTGATAGCACTTGTGTTGTCACAGAGGATTGGAATTTGATCTTCTTAGATAAAATAATCCTCTAGCTGATACTTTATCCATAATATCTGTGAACAACAACTTGCAACTAACATGTATTCAGCTTCTACAGTAGATAGAGCCATTAAACTTTACCTCTTGCTTCAGCAAGAAATTATATTATGACCAAAAAAGTGACAACCTCCACTTGTACTCTTTCTATCAATCCTATCTCCATCATAATCAGCATCACAATAACCAATTAACCTGAAATCTTTACCTTTCTCATACATTAAGCAAAGATCAGTGGCCAAGTATCTCAATAATCTTCTAACAGCAATATAATGAGATTCTCTAGGATCTGCTTAAAATCTTACACATAAACAAACTCTAAAAATTATATCAGCTCTGCTTATAGTTAGGTAAAACAAAGAACCAATAATTCTTCTAAAAAGAGTTTGATCAATCTTCTTACCAACTTCATCTTTAGTTAAGAAGATTGAAGGATGAATAGGAGTTGACATTGGTTTAACATTTTCCATTTTATATTTGAGTAAAACTTCTTTGATATACTTTTGTTGATGAATAAAAAACTTTTCTTCAGTTTGTTTAATTTGTAAACCAAGAAAGAACTTTAATTCACCCATCATACTCATTTCAAATTCACTTTTCATAAGATTTTCAAAATTTGAACATAATTTTTTAGATGTTGCACTAAAGATGATATCGTTTACATATATTTGTACAACGATAAAATCATTTTTAAAATTTTTCCGAAATAATGTTTTATCTACTTGACCTCTAATAAAGTCATTTTTAATCAAAATGAACTCAGATGATCATACTATGCATGAGGTGCTTGTTTTAATCCATACAAAGCTTTATGAAGTTTATAAACATAATCGGGTTTATAAATGTCTTCAAAACCTGGGGGTTGTTTTACATAAACTTCTTTGTCTATAAAACCATTAAAAAATGCACTTTTCACATCCATTTGAAACAGTTTTATATTAAAGTGAACAACATATGCAAGTAAGATCCTAATAGCTTCTAGTCTAGCTACAGGAGCATATGTTTCATTATATTCTATTTCTTCTTGTTGATTGTAGCCTTGAGCTACTGATCTAGTTTTTTTATGGGTTACTTTGCCTGATTCGTCTAGTTTATTTTTGAATACCCATCTAGTTCCTATAATAGATTTATTGTATGGTTTAGGGATTAGAGACCAAACTTTATTACTTGTAAATTGATTTAACTCCTTTTGTATAGCTAAAGTCCAAGCTTCATCTTGAAGACCTTCATCAATTTTCTTAGGTTCTAATTTGGAAACAAATGCTACATTGGCCTCTTTTCTAAACTTGGATCTAGTTATCACTCCTTTTGATGTTTCTCCTATAATCAAGTTTTCTGGATGAGAAGATTTATATTTCCAATCTTTTCTTAAGCTAATATTTTTAGAATTATCTATTACTTTATCAGATGGATCGTCTGGTGGTGAATCGTCCAAGTTATTAACTAAGGGAGTAGATAGAGTTTCATCATTAGAATCGTCTCTTTTATCTAGATGAGAATCATCATTAAATTTTACATTCATAGATTCTTCAACATATTTAGAAACAAGATTATAAACTCTATATGCTTTAGAATTAATTGAATAACCTAGAAAAATTCCTGAATTGATCTTATAATCAAATTTATCCAAATTTTCTTTTATATTCAAAATAGTGCATTTACAACCAAAAGGATGCAAGTAAGAAATATTTGGCTTTCTTGCCTTCCATAATTCATATGGAGTTTTATTTAAAATAGGTCACAAAAATACTCTATTTTGAATATAACAAGCAATATTTACAGCTTCTGCCTAGAAATACTTAGGAAGATTCATTTCACAAGGCATAGTCCTTACCATTTCCTGAATCGTCCTGTTCTTTCTCCCTACAACTCCATTTTGTTGAGGAGATTTAGGAGCAAAGAAATTATGGAAAATTCCATTCTCTTCACAAAACATTTTGAATTTTTCATTTTCAAATTCTCCACCATGATCACTCCTAATTCTAGCAATAGAAATTCCTTTTTGATTTTGTAACTTTTTGGATAAAACTTTAAAGCATTTAAGAGATTTGTCTTTATGTGATAAAAATAAGATCCGAAAAATCTAGTAAAGTCATCAACAATTACGAGACCATTTTTCTTTCCACCGGGACTTGCTTTCTGGTTGGACCAGACAAATCCATATGTAACAGCTCTAGAAGTCTAGATGAAGTTACAATATTCTTAGTTGAAAATGATGTTTTAACTTGTTTTCCTTTTTGACAACTGTCATAAAAGAAATCTTTGTTAAAACTTATCTTTAGTAAACCTCTTACCAGATCATGTCTAACTAATTTGGAAATAGGTTTAAATCTAACATGACCTAGCTTTTTGTGCCAAATCAGTTTTTCATCATCTTTTGATATAAAACATGAAATATTTTAACTTTTTAAATCATCTAAGTTAATCTTATAAAGATTATTTCGTCTTTTGGAAGAAAATAATATGGAATCGTACTTGTTTTTTACTATACAAGAATTTTGATTAAAAGATACTTCAAATCCAGAATCACATAATTGACTTATACTGATTAGATTATGCTTTAAGCCATCATCTAGCAGAACATTATCAATAGATGAAAGGGAAACTTTACCAATTTTGCCGAACCCAGTTATTTTGCCCTGCTTGTTGTCTCCAAAAGTTACTAATCCTCCTTATTTATATTGGAGGTCTAGGAACTTAGACCTTCTGCCCGTCCTGTGTTGTGATCAGCTGCTGTCCAAATACCATTGGTAGTGCTGGCTTCTTCCAAGTAAGGAGATATGCATGTATTATATCCTTTTTAGGTGCCCATATTTTCTTGGGTCCTTTGGGGTTAGTCTTATAATTTTTCTTTGAATAATAAGAGTATTGTTTCTTTTTCTTTCTTTTAGGAACAAAATTCCTATTATGAATAACATTACTATTATGAATAGTATTTCTATTATTAAAGCCTAAACCGCTTTTATCATTTGGATGTCTATAACTTTCAATCATTTCATTTATCCTTTTTGTACTTTCTATAAATTTTGATAAATCTGTTGAAAGACTATTAATCCTTTGTTTTAGTTTATTAATTTCCTCAGATCTATCTACAGTTACTTTCTTTTTCATATCTTCTACTTATTTCTTAGGGTAGATGTTTTCTTCTTCTAAGAGTTTTGTGTTCTTTAAATTTTCAACTAATTTCTTTTTCAATAACCTATATTGTTTTAAGATAACATGTGAATCTTCTAACAATTCTAAATAAGCATCCTAAAGATCATCAAAGTCAAAAATTACCTCATCGTCGCTTTCCCCTTCAACTACCAATCATATATTTGCTTGTTCTGATGTTTCTGAGTCAGATTTAGATTCAGATGAATCCAGATCTTCCCATGTGGCCATCATGCTCCTTTTGTTTTCTTGATTTTTCTTTTATTTTCTTTCAAGCAACAAACATTTAGACTTGTAATATCCTAGTTTATTACACTCATAGTAGACGATAGAACTTTTCTCATTCTTTAAATCGTCTTTGCTATTCTTTTTGAAAGAGAATTCTTTATTTCCTCTTGATTTGTTTTTCCACATCCTTCTAATCTTTCTTGAAATGAAGGATAGCTCATCTTCATCTTCACTTGAATCTTGATCAAATTCACTAGCATCATCATTCTTGATTTCTTCAATCTTTAATGCTTTTGAAGATGTACTTCTATTTTTCTGCATCTTCTGATTCTTCTTACTAGCCTTCAATGCAATAGATTTATCCCTTTTGGGTTTATCGTCTGCATCAAGCTCTACTTCATGGATTTTTAACAAACTAAGCAATTCGTCTAGCTTCAGCTTGCTTAAATCCTTGGCCTCTTGTATTGCTATTACTTTGGGTCTCCATCTTTTCGGAAGACTTCTGATAATATTTTTTATATGATCTTGACTATCTTAGATTCTTCCCAGAACTTTAAGTCCATTAATAATTGTTTGGAATCGTATAAATAGCTGATCAATAGACTCATTATCTTTCTTCTTAAACAGCTCATACTGATGAACAAGAATACCAATATTGGATTCTTTCACCTAGTTTGTGCCTTCATGTGCAATGGCTAATGTGTTCCACATTTCCTTTTGTAGATTCACATCTATACACCTTATCATATTCACTTCTGCTTAGAGCACAACTTAAAAAGAACTTGTCCTTTGATTTTAAGTGAAAACGAGCTTTCTAATCAACCAACCATTGGTCATAAGAGATGTTTTCCCCTTCGTTGTCTGTTGGGATATATGGACCATTTTCAATGATATCCTAAAGATCAATGTGTGTGGATTTTGTGAAGAGTTGTATCCTATCCTTCCAATAATTATAATCTTCACCATTGAAAGTAGGGGGTCTTGAGACCGAGATGTCTTTTGCTATAAAAACATGTGATTCAGCCATGGATCCTTTTTCTCACTTTGTAAGAGTGTTTCTTGGAAAGTTGCTCTGATACCAACTAAAGTAAATCACTTGTTAATATAAAAATCACATATAATATGCAAAATATACAAGAAGGGGGGTTGAATTGTGTTAAATCATCTAAGATATGAATCGTTAAAATCTTCTTGATTTTCTTTACGAATTCAGATGATTACAAGATTAAATAATGCACTTAATTTGATTAGTAATGAAATAGTGGAAATTATTATCTATTCTTGTAACAACAAGAAAATTAACAAGGTAAGAGTTAGAGAATATGACACTGCGATTTATACTAGTTCACCCTTAGCCTTGGGCTATGCCCAGTCCTCAGAGTTTGTCTTACAAGTATTATTTCCACACTTGCAGAGCCCCTTCAGGTCTCTTTCACAAAGTATTCTTTATTTGCTTCCCTAGCCTCTTCAGGCTCTATCCTTTCTTTCACTCGAAAAGATATTGTTTAAACTTTCACACTCATGTTACAAATGTATTTGCTCTCTTTCTTTCTTTCTTTTCTCTCAAAATTTTTTTCACAGCATAAACACTTGAGCACAGAATTTCTCTAAGTATTTTTGTACATTCAAAATTCTTACTGAAGTCTACGACTACAACTAATATTTATAACCTAAATCTCTAATGGTCTTTCTGGGAAATCTACTTGTAGAGTCTTTTAAAGTCTGTTATTGTTAAGTCCTGTAACCGACTCTAATTAACAAACGTTCTAGCGCATTCTTCAATTACATCGACTTGCTTAGATTTGGATGCTTCGTCTAGTGTCTTAGACTTGATCACTTCGTCTGATCCATCTTAGACGCTTTGTCTTATTCAGCTTTACTTAAATATTGTCTTGATTTGATGATTTATGCCACATATATTTATCTGTGCAATTAACAAATTCATCAAAACAGTTCGCACACTTCTATTATTATTATTATTTGACTTTCATCAAAATCAATAGAAGAAGTGAAGTCTTCTTGACTTAACAATCTCCCCCTTTTTTATGATAACAAAAAATCATAATATTAAAAGACAAAAAATATTAAGACAAATAACAATAGTATTCAGACGAATAATATTCAGATATATGATATATTTATTTAGATGAATAATACAAGTTATACAGTGTGCATAACAATTTTTCAAAACTAATTTTCCCCTCCTTTATACTATTCTTCTCCTATTTGTTATTAATAAAAAAGAATATCACTTCAAACACTTTAAAATTTCAGAAAACATATATTAAATATCAATGCGGATTTTCTTGAGGTCTTATTTAGTAGAAACACGTAGAAGTTCTATTTCCTCATAAAGATTACCCACTAAGTCTCTTAGTTCATCAACCTTAGTATCTATTTCTTCAATATGTTTAGCTAAAGCTTCTTGAACTTTCTTCTACTTTTGACTAGCTTCAGTCCAATTGATGAAATTCTTCAAGAGCTCCGAGTTAACGGTAGAATCTTATAGTTTTTCACTTAGTGGATGAAGATACTCAAAGACAAATGGTTTCCTAATTGAGTCGTCTAATTCAAAAATTGTGATAGAGGGTAATTGAAAAGATTGTGTTTAGTGAGGAATGCCAAGATCATTAGGTTTAACTAGTTTGAAAATTGGTTTTGCTAGAAGGTGTAGAATATCTTTGATTGAAGGAATGAAACCTAAAGGTTTAAAACGAATAAGTCAATGCACAAAGGTTTCTAAGTAGAAATTGATACCTTCAATTATGATACTTTTGTACCTTCCTTTTGAAATTTTCCCAACTACCTTGAAACTTTCATCTTGAGTAGGTGGGTCAAAGTTACTTCCTGATGGCATTGATATGTGATATAAAATATAAACGCCTACAGGTTGAGTTGCACGGCATATATCATCTATATTCTTCATCACCACTCGAATTTCTTCTTTCGTGAGATCATCTTCTTGTCTCTTAGGAAATTTCTTCTTCTTTCCTTTGTCTTTGCTGTGTACTAATGTTGGAAGTCTTGGTTGTACATCAAGTACAATCTTTATTGTTGTTCTGCTTGTCACTAGGTAGATGGTGTAAGGATTCTTCGTCATCTTTAATGAATATAGTTTTGCCTTTTCATCTCCGAGAATACCATACAATCTTCTTTCTTTAGGGCTTAGAAGATGTATTTTTTGATCACTTACTGTTACAGGTTCAACTTAAACTTAAACCTTTTGTATAGAAGGTTCTCTTATGATAACTGAATCTCTGTTACGATCAGGCATTGAATCTTCTATTTTTCCTAACTTCAAGTCTTCTTTCTTCATTGGTTGAGGGGGATTGTAAGTTACTTGCTGTGTTCCAACAGTCTGTGTCTTTTGTCGATCATCAGACGATGAAACCTTCCTTTTCTGAGTTGGTTTTATCATCTTTTGTTCTTCTACTGGCTTGGAAGAGAGTTGTTGTTGAGACTTCTTCTGCTCAAACACTAAATTCCTTTTTATCTCTGTCTCTCCAGACGATTGTTCTGATTGAGTCTGAGGGATAGAGACAATTGCTTTGGTAGGCTACTGTTGTTGTTGTTGTTGCTCCGTTGTAGTTCCAGAACCTTAACCAGAATCAGAGTTTTTTTCCTTTTCTGTTCTTTTTGTTGTAAGATCATCAATCTTGGTGACATTCTTGACTTCTCGAGTCTTTCTGATTGGAGCATCTCAGCCTTCCTCTTTAAAGACATTTTGTGAGTTGGTTGTTCAACCAAACTTTCCTTCCTTTTAGGAATCATCTTGGCTTGTAGTAGCTTATAAGACGATTGTTCACTTTTTACCTCTGTTGGGATTCTTCTAGACGACTGAGGTTTTGCTTGTATTCCATATGAAACATCTTCTTTCCTGATTCGTTTGATTGAAAGCTCCCCCTTAAACTATGCTTTTAATGTGAAATCTTTATCTGTTTCAGCTTCAGTCTTGATCCCCATTTTGCGAATAGTAAAGACATTGATAACACTCCTAATATTCAGCTTTACTCTGTTGTCTCTATCAAGTAGGATTCCAGATTCTTTAAAGAATCTTGTCAATAGCATGTCGTAAGGTGATGAACCACTCTTTTGATTATAATCCTCCTTAGCCTTTATCATGTATTTCAAAATCAAGAATGGAAGATTAATAGATTGGTGTATGAGTAGATGAAATAGACAATATTCATCATTCATTGTCACCAAATCCTTTGATCCCACTCTTAGTAGAATACAGTGAAGAAGAATTGAATGAAGAACCCTAGCCTTTGGAATTAGGTTTGAAGACTTCTTGACTCCTAAATTACTCAATCTATATAGTTGTCAATTGATGTTGTCTTCATTTTAAGCAATCTACTTTGTATTTTTAAGCAGTTTTGCTCCTTCATTTGGATATTCAATAGCCCTCACAATAGATTCTTGTGTGACAATCACCGACAACATATCTACCTCTAATATCAAGATGTTATCTACCACCTTTGCATTTGAAGAAATTTTCCCAACCAGCTGCTTTAATCTCAGGTTTGATATCCATTCGATCATCCTTCAGAGAAGTGAAATCGACGAGTCTCCTATAGAAAAGAGATTTCAACATTCTTCTAATCTGTAATGAACAAACACTAAACACAGAAATGTATTTCGCTTAAAGAAGTGAGATTAGTATGTAGAAGATATTGAAAGAGAGATATGAAATGAAAATGAGAAAGATTTGATGAACAGATGACTGAATCGTCTTTTTTGAGAGCAACTTTGAAGCAAGTCAATTACTAAGAGAATTCTAGAATGCAGAGTGTTTCAGGTATTAGAGAATTTCATTTTATAAACACTTTTGAAAAGTTATCGTTTATAATATCTATGACTGATCCACATGTAATCATAAGATTGCTACTATCGAATGAAAGTTATCGTTACTATTCCTTCTTAAGAACTTATGACTTTTCTGCTTCATTAGGACGTATCGTCTAGGTCATGGAGTTTCAGACGAATGGTAATTTAACATTAACATATTCAGATTTTATTTGATTTCCTTGAATATGTCTTCACTTAAGGGTTTGGTGAAGATATCTGCCCATTGTTGATTCGTCTCAAGAAATTGTAGATTGATGATTCCTCTTTGTATATAGTCTCTTATACAATGACGTCTAACTTCAATATGCTTTGCCTTTGAGTGTTAAATTGGATTCTTTGAGAGATTGATAGCACTTGTGTTGTCATAGAAAATTGGAATTTGATCTTCTTGGATAGAATAATCTTCTAACTTATACGTTATCCATAGTATTTGTGAACAACAACTTACGACTAATATGTATTCAGCCTTTACAGTAGATAGAGCAATTGAAATTTGCCTCTTGCTTGACCACGAAATGAGATTATGACCAAGAAAGTGATAAACTCCATTTGTACTCTTTCTATCAATCCCGTCTCAAGCATAATTAGCATCACAGTAGCTAATTAACTTGAAATCTTTACCTTTCTCATACATTAAGTAAAGATCAGTAGAACCTACCAAGTATCTCAATATTCTTTTATCGGCAATACAATGAGATTCTCTAGGATCTGCTTGAAATCTTGCACACAAACAAACAATAAACATAACATCAGGTCTGCTTGCAGTTATGTAAAGCAAAAAACCAATAATTCATCTATAAAAAAATTGATCAATCTTCTTACCAGCTTCATCCTTAGATAAGACGATTGAACGATGCATAGGAGTTGACATTGGTTTAACATTTTCCATTTTATATTTGACTAAAATTTCTTTGATATACTTTCGTTGATGAATAAAATGAAGTAAATCACACGTTAGTATAGATTTTACGTACAAGAAACTCGATACACAAGAAGGGGGGTTGAATGGTGTATCCTTTTTGTGAATACAAAAACTTGCTAAGAACTTCTGTAACTTCTTAAAAAGATATCACAAGGATTATACGAAAATTATTACGTAGTTAAATCGCAAATAACTTCTATATGATTATTTAACAACAAAATAAACTGAAGTAAAGGATAGAAGATAGACGTTGCGATTTTTATACTGGTTCACCCCAAACTGTGGGCTATGTCCAGTCCTCAGAGTTCGTCTGAGTGTTTCACTATACTTCAAACATATTCTTTCATCCCTTCCAGAGCCTCTTCAGGTCTCTTACAAAGTATTCTTTTAGCTAACATAGCCTCTCAAAGCTCTCATCCTTTCCTTTCTCTCACTAGAAAGATATTGTAAGCTTTTGTTACAGTAAGATTAGCTCTCTAAGTATCGCACTACAGAATTTCTCTTTTCTATGTAAGCACTAAAAGCTCAAGGATCACTGATTTCTCAAAAGTTGTAAGATTCGTAAGATTCATTAGCTTCTGAAATGTTCAACTACGACTGGTATTTATAGCCTAAGTCTCTAATTGCTTCTTGATCCTTGATAACCGCTTCTTGATTCTTGATAACCGTCATTTAGTTGAGTTCTATAACTAACTCCAACTGACGTACTGTTGTATCTTCATGTATCGTCTGTGTTGTCTTTGCATCTGTATTGTCTTTACGTCTGTGCTTTGAATTTGTGACTATGTTTTCTTTGCGTCTGTATTGTCTTTGCGTCTGTGTTGTCTTACCATCTGTGTCTTTGCGTCTGTATTGTCTTTGCGTCTGTATTGTCTTTGCACCTGTATTAACTTTGCGTCTGTGTTGTCTTTGCATTTGTATTGACTTTGCGTCTGTGTTGTCTTTGCATTTGTATTGTCTTTGCATCTGTGTTCTGTACTTTTTCTGCACACTTAACACACTTGTCAAAACGTTCATTTGTTTCTAACATTATTATTGTTTGATTGTCATCAAAATTGATTATCATGAAGTCCTCTTGACTTAACAATCTCCCCCTTTTTGATGATAACAAATAATCATAATTTTAGAAAAATCAAAGTGAATGAATTTTTATTCAGTTGATGAAAAAATAACAAATGAATAAGAAGACAAAAATTGAATAACAAGACAACAAATGAATAAGAAAACAACAAACAAAGAATAAAGAAGACAACAAACAATAGAACAAAGAATAACCAAAAATACATATATGCATGCTATCTTCTACTTTTCTTCTTTCTTTTGTCTTTCTTCTCTTTTCTTCTTCTGTTTTTCTTTCCTCCCCCTTTTTCATCTTTTCTCCCCCTATTTGTTATCAATCAAAAAATTTACCTCAGATGCTTCATTGTTTCAGAAAACATACGTTGCATCTCAGTTATGATCAGCTTGAGGTCTTCTTTTATTGATACTCGTAGATAGGCTACTTCCTCATGTAGATCACCAACTGAGTAAGTCGTAATATCAACCTTTCCATGAATTTCTTCAATTTCCTTCACTAAGGCTTCCTGACTCCACTGCTGAGAGTGTCTTACTTCTTCCATTCCAATAGTAGTGGCTTGTTTAGGTACACTTGTTGGATAGAAGTTTGTAGCAACACATGTTTCTGAGGGTAACACATCTAACTCAATGATTTTTAAAACATAAGGTTTGAAGAATTGCTTGCCTTCAGAGAGATCAAGGTCATCAGGTCTAGGTAGTTTTGGAATAGCTTTTCCAAGAAGGTGAAGGACATCTTTAGTTAAAGAAACAGTACTCAAAGGTCTAAGGTGCATGATCAGGTGCACAAAAATTTCTAAGTTGACAAAAATACCTTCAACCTCGATAGTTTTGTACTGTCCTGTAGTCACTCTTCCAACTACCTAAGAAGTTGCATCTGTGGTGAAGCGTCCACAATTACTTCCTGATGCTTTTGAAATGAGATGTGAAACATAGACTCCTTTTGATTGCTCTGCATTGCATGCCTAATCTATGTTTCTCACTGCTTCATACATCTGATCTTCTGTTAGGTCACTTGCTTTTCCTTCAGGGTACATCTTCTGTTTCCCTTTATCCACATTGTGTACAATGTTTGAAGCTCTAGGTTGTATGTCTGGTACAATCTTGATCAATGTTCTACTCGTGGCTGGGTAGATGGTTTATCGATCTTTTGTCATCTCCAAAGGATATGGTTTTGACTTTTCATCCCCCAGAATCCCATATAATCTTCTTTCTTCATGATTCAAAAGATGAATAGATCGATTATTGATCAATATAGGCTCAACTTGTACCTTAACTAACCTTTTCACAGGTTCTCTGATTATAATTGAGCTTCT
>JAOSBN010095327.1:0-11662 GCA_027563595.1 Erythroxylum suave
CTTTTAAGTATAAATACATCTTTAACACAATACATATACTAACACACTCATTCAAGTTCATTTAATATTTCTAAATTTCACTTAAAAATTGGGGTCCAACACGATAGGTGGTCAACCCATACGATACAAAGTCAATTACAGACGATAGAATACAGATCATAAGCAAACATAGACGATGGGCTAACCATAGACGATATTAAGAAGAAGTTAAGCCACTATGTTAGAACAGTCACTTAGTTGGAATTAAACATAGAATTCACTAATCAAGGATCAAGAAGAAATCAAAGGACAAAAATGTTTTATCAGATCAAGACGAAATTTCAAGATTTAGGATTGTCTTGGTGAGAGCACTCCACCCTTGCGGGATGCAAGTCCAGATGTCACTCAGAACGTCGGACACGTGTCTCTCAGGGGCGGGGGTCCAACAACATAAATTATATAATATACAAATTTGAAGCAATAAAAGCCAAATTACCCTACATGGAGAGTGCAATTAATAAGAATCTAGAGAACATAGCCTAAAAAAACTTAATGGATGAATAAGATAATTTACAACAAAAAAATCAATTCATATTATAATAATCTTAATAATAAATTAAGTAATCCAAATTTAGTTCCGTAGTGTTTTATTAAAGATGATTTTATGCTTAATAAAGTTAGGTTAAATAAGTAATATCTAAAGTTATCTTTAGCTAAAGTCATTTGAAATGTTGAAATGTTATTTAATCCTTTTTTAACCTTACCGTACAATGTAAGTTTTGAGTTGCTACAATTTCAAAATTAATTAGTAGCATAGTTATTTGAATTTGAGAGTAGAAAGTGAATGACTTTTTAGTTATTATAGCAATTTATGGTATTAAAAGGTGTAAATTTCATGTAGAATCAGGCTGTATAATCTTCAGTAACCTAACAGGAAGCTGAAATTAAGAAGAGTAGATAAACAATCGTAGCAATGTTACCTAATCATCTTGCTTCCATCATAATACAGAAACATTGAAACATTTGAAGAGAATTTTCAATTACAATAATTACTTTGCATGAAACAAAGATATACATAGATTCCTCACCAAATGCATATAGAAAAGCATATAATTCCAACTGAAATTAAAGTTATTGATGTTAAATTGATCCATATTATTGTTTATGCTTGAAGAAAATAAAAAATATAATTCATATCCATTAGTTTTAGCTTATATGTTTCATAAGTTCCTTACAAAGACCTAGAAACAATTATAGATTATCGGGCTTCAAAGCCACAATAATATACATTTTACCTTCTCTATAAAGAGCATCAATTAATATGAATAGATTAACCTAGTTTCTTGAATTCTTATATGAAAGCATATGAAAACTAGGCACCTTAATAAAAGCCATGGTTGATGAGCGACAAACTCTATTTTCTGAAATAGAATCCCAGGACCTACCCTCTTTAAATGCTAGAATTTACGTAGAACAAACACGCTGATCACAATTATCTCGTTAAAAAAAACTAACTCATTAACAAATATAGTCATAATCACAAAGTTGATCATTTTCTTGATAAAGAGAAGACATATCGTTTGATTGTCAGAGAAGACATATCTTATGGGGGAGAAAGATGGTGGGTTGAAAGGAGGAAAATGATGGACAAAGAATGAGCATGCAGACGAGAGAAAGATGGTGGGCAAGTGATGGCTAGAGAATGAGTGTGCGGATAGGAGAAAGATGTTGGGCTGGCCAAATAATGAGCATGTGGAAGACATTTCAAAGATAAGTAGACGAGTTAGGTTTAGGTTTAGGTTTATGTTTAATATTTATTTTATTTTATTTTATTATAATTTGATATAGACTTCCATTATAGTGACGTTCCATGTGTTACTAAACATAACTTATATAGTTTGGCATGCCTTCTTTGTTAATAGAAAGATTAAAGTTAGGCTATTTTGCAAAAACTTAAAAGTTTGAGTATTTTATTGTCACTTTTTAAAGTTCAGGTTAATTCGAAAATTACGCAAAGTTTAGGATTTTTTAGTAATTAACCCTTTTTTATTACATTAATCATGTACTATAATATCCTGTCCTAAAAAGTTGAGGGAAAAGATGTAAAGAAATGTTCTAAATTTCAGGAATCATATTACATATGCATTAGAATTATTTATATTTTCCAATTCTAAATTATGCTAATTCATAGATTAGACCAATAGATTAAAAATGTACATACAAAAATTCGTTCAAGAAAATGTGTCAAGAGAAAGATAACTATTTTGAGAAGAATAACTAAATTGCTCCTATTGATGTAATGCATGTTTTAAAAGAAAAAGGTTGGTGGAATCAATTTATAAGGCTATTATAATGTGACAACTTCATGGTTTATAACTTACTTTTTAATAATATGTTTCAATTGCAATTTAACGAATAAAGAGAGAGCATATAAGAGAGTAATCTTTCAGTCATTAGGTAACCATCTCCATCTTTCTCACCTTTCACTTTATTTATGGATTTTGAATTAGGCATTTTCTTAGAGCTTAAAATAGAATTTTTTTTAGAGTTTTCCAAAAATAGAACACAAAGTAAATGGAAGAGGGAAGCACCAATTAGAGTAATGGATGCATAGTCAACTTGTTGAAAGTAGAGAACTTGAGGATTTGGACTCCGTTTTAACTTTAAAAGCAAATCCTAAAGTGCGATTTATAGGGAAACAACTTAAACTAAGATTGAATTCACCAATGACATCTATGAGAAGATCATTTTATAAAAAGCAGAGTTCACTTGTAGAAGAAAATTTAAAATTGCTTTGTAAAGAATTTCTTAAACTAACCAAACTATAGTTTTTTCAAGACTTTATTAAACCATAAGTTTAAAAAGAAACCATTAGGTTTTATTTATTAGAGTCCAAAAGAAAAGGACCAAATGGAGATAATTAATTGGAGTTATCATTTAAAGAAACAGTGAGTGAGGATGATAAAAAGAGATATAGAGCATTTTTCTATCGATATTGGATTACACCAAAACTTTTTGTTGAGCCTCTTTTTGTTTGTAATAGTGATTGATGAGCTCACCAAGAATATCCAAAGGGATGTGTCTTGGTGTATGTTGTTTGTTGATATATTGTTTTAGTGGATAAGACAAAAGAAATGTGTCAATGTAAAGATAGAACTTTGGAGGGATACTTTAGAGTCGATATGCTATAAATTGAGCATGACTAAGAATGAGTACGTAGAGTGTAGCTTTTTTGGCCATAGGTTGGCTACTGATATAGAGGTAAAGATTGGTTTAGAAGTTATACCATAAAAGGAGTGTTTAAAGTTTCTAGTATTTATCATTCAAAGCAACAAAGAGATTGATGTTGATAGTTAAAACAATCTAGTCGTTTTACGCTAAAAAATGTAAGTGTACAAGTCGTGACTTGTAACTTAAAAGCGAATATCGATCTCACAGGGATTGATGCCCAAACACCACTTAATCTAGATCAACATTTTGTTTAAGAAAAGAAAATTTTTAATGAAAATAATTTGAAAAATTAAAAGATTAATAACGAACAACGAACAATATCAAAATGGAGAAAAGTTGGAATTCAAGAATCTAAAGACTAGAGATTCCTGTGGTGTCTCAAATTATGTCTCACCTAAGATTTTTGAACGTATTAATCACCCTATCTTAAGGTGTAATTAAGTTTCCCTAATCCAATTTAATGGGATCAATTAAATGATCTCTCAACCTATCCAATCGCTCTACCAATTTCACTAAGTATTAAGTTATCCTATAAGTGGTCAATTAAGCTAGCCAAGATCTCTCTTCTAACTAGTCAATTAATGTGATGACTATAAGTCTATAGGTCACTAACTTTCATTGTACAAGCCTACACAAATTTATCTAACTCACTCTCTTGATTTATCGCAAGATAGAAATAAAATCAACAATCATTAAAGACACTCTCATTCAATTCAACAAAATAGGAGTTTAACATAATAGTTCAAAAGCAATCCCTAAAACTGAATCAGCCTAATATGGTCTCCATAACATCATAAACATTCAAATAAACCATTTTACAAAGAATAGAAGTGATCAAAGTGACAGAAAATTGAATAAAAAGACTCCTCTTCTTTGCCAAAATATGGAATTCTTGATGTTAATGAGCTATTTTTCCCAATCTTGATGATAATCCTTGACTTCAACCCTTCCTCAAGACTCCAAACATGTGTTCTTCACTTAAAAAAACCCTTTTCCACAGAGCGATGTCATCCCCTTTAAACTTGGAGGCTTAATTATCCTTTTATAGTCCAAAAACTCTAAGTTTAATGAAGCCTCGCATAAGGTCTCAAATTATAATTCCCACAATCATAAGAATTGGCAGCAGAAAGACTCCTATTTTCTTCTCCTCTTTGATCTCTAGCTTAATCTCCAAGTTGCTCCATCTTCATTCCTATATAAAAATAGTCAATTCTTACCCTAGATTAGCACCAAACATAAAAGAACAACAATGGAAATCAAATTAAATGAAATCGTACAAAATGAATCCTAAACTACAACAATAATAAGAAATTATGCAAGAAACACATGTTAATTACTTAGAAAAACATAGACTAATGCATGCCTTTCAATTGATGGAGACATAGCTTACTATATCATATTAGGGTGATTTAAATAGAGAAGTGCATTAGGAGTTTTATACGATAAGAAAATATCACTCTAGCTCAAAGGTAAATGTTATCGTTTAGCATTTAGGTCGACCATGTTATATAGGATGGAGTGTTGGTCCATTAAACATGTGCATAATCATAAGTTGTGCAACCTAACTAGAAAAGATAAATTTAGGAATGTAATGGTGCCAGCTTTGCACCCACCCAGAGCCGACCATAATAAAGGGCCCTATCTTTACTCATAGTGTAATAAATGTTAGTTTTTGGAAGCTAGCTTTCAATAGGGCCATCTTTAATGTATTTGCATTTATTCTAGAAGAGTAATAAATGTGAGAGAACATTGGAAGCTTCCCAAATTGTCTTGGAAGCTATTAGTGTATTTACATTTATTCCATAAGAGTAATAAATGTATATGGAATAAATGTCAGAGAACGTTGGAAGCTTCTCAAATTATCTTGGAAGCTATTAACGTATTTGCATTTATTTCAAAGAGTAATAAATATTAGAGAACGTTGGAAGCTTCCCAAATTGTCTTTGGAAGCTAAGGAAACTATATTATCTCGGGTAATATATTGAAACTTAAAACAGTTACTTCCAAGGTTAACGTTAACTTGTCAAGCTTCGCAAGTTGAAGTATTTAGTTATAGTTCTTACGCTCTAATTTCTTTATTTTCATTAACATAAGAATCTATGATACTCCAACTCAAAAATTTGCAGCAAAACATTTTCACGATTATGTCTTCTGAGTTTTGAGTGATAATTTAAAAGAAAAGTTTATGATTTTTAATTTATTTTTACCTTGTTAAATATTTGAATATGTTATAATTAATTTGTAATTTGTCATTAACGTGAAAATTATATTAGCATTTTAAACCACAACATTAATATTAAATGATATTGTATTTATTTGTGCTTCTCTTTTTTTATTTTTAGATTACTTATTATTTATAAAAAATAATTAAAAATTACTAAATAATTTAATTTTTGTAATTGTAATCTTCATTATACTTTGCCATAAGTAATGCAATGATTGTTGGATTTGTGTTCTTGTAGAGTTCATATAGGTTTAGCAATAATATGACTAAATCAAATTTAAGTTACTTAATTCAAAGACTATATAAATGGTTTCCTTTGTTATAAAAATTCATATGATTCTATTAAACATGTCGTGATAAATAAAATAATAATAAAAATAATATTCAATCATTTCCACAACTTACAGAATAGGATAATATTGACTTGGGAAACTTAAAATATTTAATAACTTAGAATATAAGTTACTATATTTTCTCCTAAATTTGTTAATTTCTTATATTTTTAAAAATTAGTATTTTTCTATCATTAAAATTTGGTCTTTTATTTATTTTTAATATTTGATATTAAAATTTGCTATTCATTTTTTCCTCTGTCATAGATATAATACCATTGATATATCTTTATGAGATATTGTGAAGCTATTGGTGTTTGGTTACACCTTTATACTTCTTCCAGTTCCATATAGGTGCTTTTGTTCTTTTCTGGTCTAATTGTGTTATAGTTGATTTATATTATGTTGCCTAAAAAGCATTTGTCTAGAAGCAATAAAAGGAAAAAAAAAGAAAACAAGTAGAACAATTGATAGAATCCTAAAAAGGAGTAATCAATAAATTTATTAAAAAAGTAGGCTCCTCTAGTGAGAGTCCCAGGGCATCAGGTGAAGGTAGTTTTGAAAGCATAAACAAAACTTAAGTGATGAGATTCATATTAATGAGAATATTAGAAATTTGAGTGAGCATGATCATGTAACAGATGTATCCACTTTAGAAAATTTAAAGGTAAATGAGCAAGTAAGCCCTATATTAGATATTTATGATCCTAGAAATATGGGATAATCTTGATAATAAAGCAAGGGATATTTTAGTTAAAAAAAAGGGTAAGAGAATTGAATCTTGTGTTTCCTTTAGACAATATCTCTCATCATTTTTCATATTCTTATTATTATAAAAATTTGAGTGATGGAGAGATTAGCGATAGAAAATGGTTGGTTTATTCTAAACATATAGATAAAGTATATTGTTTTTTTTGTAAGTTGTAAGTTGTTCAAATCTAATAACAAACAAAGTGCATTAGCAAATGATGGACTTAGAGATTGGAAGCATCTCAGTAAGAGACTTAAAGAACTTGAGAATTGCAATAAGCATATGATAATATGAGAACTTGGAATGAATTAAGAGTAAGATTGACTAAAAATCAAATAGTTGACAAAGATTTGCAACAAGAAATTGTAAAAGAGAAAGAATCTTGGAGACAAGTTTTAATAAGAATAGTTTCTGTTATGAAATATCTTGCTAAATATAATTTGTCTTTTCAAGGATCCAATGAGAGACTTTACCAAGATGGTAATGATAATTTTTTAGGATTGATTGAGATGATTGCTAGATTTGATTTAATAATGCAAGATTATGTTAGACATATTCAAAATCATGAAATTCATCATCATTATCTTAGTCACAAAATTCAAAATGAGTTTATTTCTTTGTTAGCCCATAATGTTAGAAGTTCTATCATAGGGATCATTAAATAGGAAAAATACTTTTCTATTATTCTTGATCGTACACTAGATTTGAGCCATCAGGAACAGATGAGTTTGTTAATACAATGTGTGAATATGTCAAATAAAAAATAAAAATAAAGGAGTACTTTTTAGAATTCTTGAAGGTAGATGACACATCTGGATAGGGACGTTTAAATGAATTATTGAATGCATTTAATTCTCTTGATTTTAATGTTTATAATGTAAAGGGTTCATGTTATGATAATGGTTCTAATATGAAGGGAAAACACCAAGGGGTTTAAAAGAGATTATTTGAAATAAATTCGAGAGCATTATATATGCTATGTACTTGTCATAATCTTAATCTTACTTTTAGAGATATAACACATTCTTATGTTAAAGTTATTTCATTTTTTAGAGCTGTACAACGTATATATGCATTATCTTCAAGTTCTCTTAAAAGGTTCAAGGTTTTGCTTGATAATTTTTTAGGCTTAACTATGAAATCATTGTCTAACACTCGTTGCGAGAGTCGAATAAAAAATAGCTAAATTCCAGCTTTTATTAGTAAGTGTCACTTCAAAAGCCTTTGGTTCTAGTTGTGAAACAGAGGTAGCATAATCATTTTTGAAGGATGCTTTAGTTTTTAAACCTTCTGAAAAATCTCCTAGAATATATTAAAGTGTATCAAGATCTCTCCATTCTCTTGCTGTCCTTTTGCTATGAATATCTAGTGTCCATTGTTGTATAGGTTCTTGTTGAAGTGTACTTGAAGCAAGAGCCTTCTCTATCCTAGCTTCAGAGGGACCTTCTTGATCTCGTGAATCTAAAGGCACTACAGATGTAGTTTGAGTTTGTGTTGTATCTTTATGAACTAAAGGAAGCTCTTCATCTTCTGATTCAGCAATTGTTGTTAAAGGTAGTGATGCATCAAATACTACAGGTATTGATTCTTCCATCCTCTTCGTTCATTTGTTGTACTTTAAATCCTTTGCTAATAGTGTTGTATCCCAGAAATATAGCTTCATCATACCTTGCACCAAATTTGCCAAGGTTGTCCTTACTATTATTCAACACAAAACACTTACAACCAAAAGCTCGAAAATAGGCAACATTCGACTTTCTTCCTTTCCACAACTCATATAGGGTCTTTTAAGAATAGGTCTTATAAGACACATGTTCAAAATGTAACAGGCTGTAGACACAGCTCCTATCCAATAGCCATGAGATAGATCATTTTCATAAGCGTGGTCCTCATCATATTATTCTTTCTCTCAACAACTTCATTCTACTGAGGAGTCCTTAGACATGAGAAATTATAAGTAATATCATTATCATCGCAAAAATTTTCAAATTTTCTGTTATCAAATTCTCCTCCTTGATCACTCCGAATTAAAGTAATGCAGTGCCCTTTTTCAATCCAAATTTTTCTGTAAAACTTCTCAAAGACTTTAAAAGCATAATCCTTATTTTCTAGGAAATAAACCTATGAAAATTTAGAATCATCATCTATTATAACAAAACTATAATGTATACCACCAAAATTTTGAGTTCTAGTAGGACCAAATAAATCCATATGTATAAGCTCAAGTGGCTGGTTGGTAAATACAACATTCTTGGGTAGAAAGCTACTTCTAACTTGTTTTTCTTTTAAGCATGCTTCACAAACCTGATTATTCTTAAAATTTAAATTTGTTAGACCTTTTACTAATTCATTCTTGGACAATTTTGATGAAATGATCATGCTAGCATATCCAAACCTTCTATGCCAGATCAATGAGTCCTTGTTTAGAGAAACAAAACACTTAAGTTTTTTAGAAGACATGTCTTCCAGTTGAGCACAATATATTTTTTGATTTCTAAGACCAACAATCACAATGTTATCGTTATTATTATCAATTATTTTATAATGAAATGTATAGAATGTGACTCTATATTGCTTATCATATAACTGACTTATACTCAGTAGGTTATGTTTAAAACCATCAACATACAAAACATCATTAATAGAAGTAGAGTTTGAATCACCAATTTTACCAATTCCAGTGACCTTTGCTTTGTTTTTGTCTGTAAAGATAAAATTACCTCTATCTTTGCTTTCAATATAGATGAAGTGAGATATTTTACCTATCATGTGTCTTGAACAACTATTGTCAACTATCCATTGATTTTCTCTTGTCATTGTTCTGAAGAATATCTACAGAATGTATTCTCCCAATTTAGGTACCCAAACTTTTCTTGGTCCTTTTAGGATAGTAGTCTTACCTTTTGGTCTCCAAACATACACCTAAGATAATTTCTTTATTCCACAAATGTTACAAGAGTAACTAATATGTCTATGTTTGCCATAGTAAAAGTATAAAAAAGATGAATTAGAGTTATTATCATTTTATAACAGGTTCTTGCTCTTTTGATTAAGGCTACTGTTGGTTTTAAGAAAGAAGTTCTTGTACAACTTAATATTATTATTTTCATCATATCTTATTCTTGCATTATCAAAGATACCTTTACCATTACCATGTAAGGCATCAAGATTATTCTTTCCCTTAATAAAACTAGCAGGATCCTTTTCTAAAGATATGATTTTCCTAGCATAATTTTCTTTTTCAAGTTCTAGTTTGGCAACTTTTTCTTCTAATTTTTTTTGCTCTTTCAGAATCATTCTCAAGTAATGCATTTTCTAAATGAGTCATTTTTCCCAAAATTTCTTTTTCAGATACCTTTTGCTTATAATCAGTTTTTAGAGATATATTTTTAGACAACATGTTCCTATTCACTAATTCTAATGATTTAATTTTATTTTTCAATGATGCATCATTTCTTTTAAACTTCTCAATCTCTTTGAAATATTGCATAGTTAACTTGTTATAATGGGCATACAGTTTATGATATGCATCTCGTAGTTCATCAAATTCAATATCAAAGTCAGAACAATATACCTCATCTTCTTCTGAGTCAGCCATAAGACAAAAATTGGTTGCTTATTCAAATTCTTCTTCATTGCAATTTTCAAAATCTTCTTCAGACCAAGCTGTAACCATAACTTTCTTTCTAGCTCTTCTATTTTCAATTTTAATCTTTTGAAGAAGAAAGGAACATTTTGGTCCGATGTGTCTAGGCTTCTTACAATAATAACATATAATTTAAGGATTTTGTGTATTGTTATTACTGTTGTTGCCTTTTGACAGGAAACTATTGTTTCCAATTTTCTTATTTCCTTCTCTTTTCTTTATCAACTTCTTTTTATAAAAGTGTGCATATTTTCTGACCATAAAATTGAATTCATCATCTCCATCTATCTGCAACTCAGTGTCACTTTTATCACCATTAGAAGGAGCTAATTTATCATTAGCTTTTAAAGCCATTCCTCTTTTGTGGGAGGATCCTTCATCTCATCTAATCTCTGTCTCATAGATCATCAAGTTTCCTCTTAGCCAATCAAGTGAAATAGTGTTTAAATCCTTTGTAGTGTCTAGAGCTGTCACTTTGGGTCTCCATTCCTTTGTAAGTGACCTTAAGATTTTTGTTATGAGCTCATCAGTAGGCTATATCTTTCCCAAGTTCTTCAAGGTTGGGATGATGTTGTTAAATCGTCCAAAGAATTCATCTATAGTTTCTCCCTATTTCATGCTAATAATTTCATATTGATGCATTTAAAGACTTATCCTATGTTTCTTTAGCTTATTTGTTATGTTTCTTTAGCTTATTTGTTCCTTCAAAAGTAACCTAAAGTTTGTCCCATATTTTCTTTATTGTAAAGCAATAGGATATCTATTCATATTTTTCTGAAGAGAGTGCACAAATCAGATTATTTCTTACTTTAGCATTCAGCTACATTTCTTCTATTAGCGTCAATCCATAATTCTACATAATCAGTAGCAGGAGATGTAACTCCCAATTTGATAGCTTTCCAGACTTCAATATCCACAAATTGTAGATAAATTGTCATTCTTTCTTTTCAGTAAGAATAGTTGTTTCTATTAAAATAAGGGGGCTTTGTGATAGATTATCCTTTAAGACTTCTTAAGTTGTTTTTCATGATCTATCATGTGTTGCAAAACACAATAAATGTGAAACCTTACTCTAATACCAAATGATAAAGAAAACACACGCAAAAGAGGGAGATGGTGAATTGTGCGTGGCTTGAAAATTTTTGCAATCTACTATCAATTTATATAAATGATAAACCTGCTAAAATTTAAAACAAAAGGAGATTGTTAAGATTTAAAATGATAGGAGCTACTAAAATTTTAAACTAAAGGAGCCTCTTGTAAATTGAAAATAACAGTAACTAAAATGCGAAAATTTAAAAGTTAAGGAAAGAGAAAGAACGATACAACCAATTTATATTGGTTTGACTTATAATGAAGCTTACGTCCAGTTCCCAAGTTTTATGTTGGACCCTGATTTTTAAGTGAAATTTAGAAATAATGAGTAAAAAGAAATGAGTGCTATTATGTATATGTTTAGGTATAAATGTATTTATACTTAAAGGAAAGTGATGAGGAAA
>JAOSBN010095338.1:0-11662 GCA_027563595.1 Erythroxylum suave
TTTTACTACCCCACTCTAGTCCACTTAGATAATAACATAATTAATTCAATAACAAATGATCAAGGTAACATTCAAAAGGACCAAACTATAATCAAATCCATAACTTTTAACAATTTCAAGGAAACATTGGGAACTAGAGTCCATTGCCACTCCTCAATTCCTGTACTAAAACAATACATTAATTGTTATATTGATCAACACACTTGTACAATGTTGACTACCAAAATCACAGTTGAAGAGGTGAAAATTTCCCTATTTTATCTGAAACCTAAAAAAGCATTAGTTACAAATTGTTTTAATGCAATCATTTTTTTAACAAACTTAGGATTCAATTTATAGAGACTAGTTAATTATGTGTAAGGGTTCTTTAGAATTAGCAAAATGCTAAAAGAATTGCACAAAACATTCCTATGCCTTATTCCTAAAAAGCATGCTCCTAGCACTTTATAAGATTTTTGACCCATTTCATACTACCATAACACATGCAAAATTATTGGGAAAATACTTACAACCAAGCTTAAATAGGTTTTAATCTCACATATTAGTCCATACTAGGGACCCTTCATTATTAGAAGAGAAATTAGAGACAATCTCCTTCTAATTTAGGAATTGTTTAGAGACTATACTACTAACTCCTCAATCAAGAGTTACTTTCTTAAAGTAAATATATACAAAGCATTTGATACACTAGATTGGTAGTTCATCCTCAATTCCATGAAAACATTTAGGTTTCCTAAGTAATTCATCTCTTGGATTGAAGCTTTCATAATAACTACTTATTTAGTGCCTTGATTAATGAAGAATGAACCCAAATTTTCAATGGTGTAAAAGGAATTAAGCAGGGGTACCCTTTGTCCCCATACCTATTCACTCTTATAATAAATGTTCTTTTCAAAATCCTGTAAAACATATCAATAACATGGAAATTTTCATATGCCACTACAAATGAAAGGAACTTAAGCTTGTCTCCTTAATGTTTGTAGATGATCCACTTCTGTTTGATCCCAACTCTCTCTCAACCATTATCTCTTCATTATAAGAATTTTTAAATATATTAAGCCTAGATATTAACTTGGAAAAAAGAGATATAATAGTTTCAGCTAGAATCCCTTATGTTAACACTTTACTATAAATCTATGGAATGCAAAGAAAAGGTATAAATTTTACATACCTTGATTTTCCTATTTTCATAAGGAAACCAAAAGTTGTGGATTGCCAATATTTTATTAAAATGGTTAATAAGAGAATCAATGCTTAGAAAAGCAACACTTTATCTTTAACTAGGAGGATTTAATTAGTAAAATTAGTTCTTCTTAACCTCTAAACATTGTGGTCCTCCCATCTAATGTTAGTAAAGAAGTTATCTAAGACTAGGAGAGGATTTGAGATTTATATGGACTAGAAATCTAAACAACTTCTATGGAGCCAAAGTAAAATGGAATGAAGTTTGGACTACTAAGTAAGAAGGAGGATTGGGTATTACTTTCCTCGAACTCAAAAACCAGATGATGATTGAAAAGAAGATATGGAGATTATACACAAATATAGTAGTGATTTGGGTGATGAATTCACACTACTTCTCAAAATGTTTCTTCTAGAAACTTAAAGAAAACAAAAATCACTCATAGCCTCTTATTGAGATGTTGAGATCAAGAAGTTCTATCTACCCTCTTATGAAAGAAAAAGTCTTGGAAATGGACTCAAGACTTGGTTATGATATGATAATTAGTGTGACAGCTTGCTAAACTTGCTAAGAGAACTCAACTCTCTCAGAGGAACATTTCCTCTAAACACCAAAGTGGCTAAAATAATCTATGGAGATTCCTAGAATTGTAGTAAAAAATGGGTATGTCCCTCATTGTAAACAACCTACCTAACTATAAGCTAGATAATGCATAGGAAGATATAACCATCTGGACATTGAATAAATCTTTAAGCTTCTTTAATAGATCCTATTTGGATTTTTTAAGACCATGCTTCCCTTGATTCCTATGGTATGAACTTATCTGTTCCTAAACCTTAGTACCTAAGGTAGCTACCACCTCCTAGCTTGCTAAAAAAAAAAAGCTTTGGACTAAGGATAGGGTAAAATCTCCTAATGCTTTATGTGTGCATGAAAAACTCATGTTGAAGCAATAGAAAATCTAAACTTTGAATGTCCCTTTTCACAATTCATCGGGTCTAGTTCACAACTTATAATGAAACTTCAATGTTATGTAAGAATCTAGGAGCATATTATATAGTAGGTTGTAAAGTGGATCAAGATGATAGATAATGACTCAGTTATGTTCAAGAATACATTCGCTATGCCTACATCATCTAGAGGAAAAGAAACAACAAGATTCAAAATAAACCTGAATTGGACAATTATAACCTAGCTCAAAATTGGTTAAATTTGATTAGGGAAAATCCTCATATCCAACAACTGTGGCACTTAAGTTAGTAGTAATATAAGGAGGGGGTGGTTTTTAGTTATTACTCTTACTATAGCACCCCACTTCCACCGAGAACATATCCGTACATCCTGAGGATATTCGAACACACACCCTGTGAAAGCGGTGCACTAGGGCAGTCAAACAAAATTCATTGCAAATTTTTTCTCAAACATCACTTATATTTTTTTTTAATACTAATAATCATTGATGGCCCCTTTTATTTCATAAACAATTCCAAACACTAGTATTACAAACAATTTACTTATCATCAAAACTTCGATAATGAATTAGAGCTCACTACGTAAACAAAATACTTTCAGTCAAAATGTCACTTCATTTCTGAATCATTCACATTTACACTGTTCAGTATTTATGATTACACACTTTAATACAAAAATAATGAAGTACAAATGCAGAGACCAACTGATCTCGACCTCTTTCTTTTATTTAAATGCAGTGGTTAGGCCCTAGTTGGTTTAACTAGATGTCTTTTTAGAGCCTAAAAAATATTTTGCAAATTGGGGGAAGTTTTGTAAATTCAGTGAGTGGACCATCCTCGATGGCTCACTCAATCACATTGCACGTACAGTTCATATAATCATATAATTCACTTCACTTCATTAATTTATCATGTAGCATCTATAACATACTTTGATCATCAACTTTTGCATTTTTCAATCAATTTGATTCCATATTTTAATTTCAATCATTTAATTCATGTAATTCATGTGTATATGCAATGTTTATGAGACTCAAATTCACTTCATTCGTTACTATGATTGAGTGTCATACTTACTGCCCCGTATCTGTTGTTGATACTGAGCTCTATGATTCTGTCCCGTATCTTTTGTGGGTATCGAGCTTTATCATTCTGTCCCGTATCTATTGTGAATGTCGGGCTTTATCATTCAAATCAAGCTATAGGCTCTTACCACAGATGTCTTATCTTTAAGCTATTTTTCGTTGGCTACTCCGGTCACAACATCCTTTATTTTTCATGCATTTTTGTAATGAAATGCATCACATTTATATATTTATTCAATCAATTGCTTGGATTCAATTTTACATTTACATTTCTCGTTTCTCATCGGATCGATATCTGGCATTCCACAATTGAGTTGAGAACCCCTTATTTCTTTCTCATTCACATTTAAGGATGTACTTCTAATATGTTCACATTTATCAAACTCCTTAGACTATTAAAATCTGAAATTATCACAATCTCATTCACATCAAAATACATCAATATAGAAATTTAATCAAAACAATCATTTTAAAGTAAGACCGACTAGGTCAACTCACAGTACGCTCTAGATTAGCATTATCTTCCATGATCTGGAAACGACTGGATGCAAATGTTGAATCCTGTATAACAATTTCATGCAACACGCATAGTGCACACTTATTATTTATTGCACAATCACATAAACATTTCATTATACACATATGTATATGTGTAATGTATAATGTATAATGCATGCTCATATTGACAATCCCGAGTGTATTTCCTTTATTCAAATTCATAATCAATTAACACTTTCAATAATTCTTTAATATCCAATGTACTTTACTTGTTTTACTCACCGCATTTCTCATCAACTACGGACATTCAAGATCTCATTTGAGTCTAATTACCACATATAGAAGCACCCTAGCATTGATTGGTTCAAACTTCACTCAAATGATCACTCTTTTTCTCTTTAGGTCTAGCCATGATCGTGATGGAAAAATTTTTAGGCCAAGCCACGATCGTGGTGTCCCTAACATGATTGTGACAGAACCTTATTATATCAAGCCACGATTGTGTAGTGAGGGCCACGATCGTGCCTAGCATTTTTCTTCCTTCATCCACAAGAATTTACCACTTACGCAAACGTCAATTCTGCTCCAAATTTTCCCGAATTCATTCACATTAATGCAATCTCATTCCAAGCTAATTTCACTACCCATTTATTGCATTAAACTGTCTAATCCTCTACTCATTTGATTCAACATTTCAAACTTAATTTCATAATTCATTAAATTCAATCTCCTTTAATACTATGTCTTATTCATAATGCATCAAACAATTCATTCATTAAGTAGTGTCCTCATTTAATACTCTAAACATTTCATATTTATATGCATTACATTCAAACATCCTTTTCCTTAAAGGTATAATGTCAAGATCAATCAAAACACATCACACATTTAGCCACTTTTCCAACATCACTCATGTTCCTTTTTAAGTCCCAATTAAGATCGAAAACATCATAATTATCTACCTTATCTTTAATTGGTTCAACCATTGCATAATCACCATATTATCATGAAAAATCACTACCCATGATCATGACATCCCCTACCATGATCATGATAGAAACCAATCTCCCATTTACCCTGTAGTTTTCTAGTTTTTCTTAATACAAATTTTTAGGTCAATTTTGTATGACCAATATGACCTAGAAAATGAAGTTTTTAGGCAACACCTTCTTCTAATAAAATTTTCCTCTATGTCTTAAGTGTCTAATGACTTCAAATTCATGAATTTTAGTTTATTATCATGTAGATTATAACCAAAATACTACAGATTGTTCTCATACCACCACAATACATAGTTCTCAACTTCAAGACAAATATCTATTTGAGGATAGAAATTTGATTCCTTCATGAAAGTTGTAGCCATATGTGTCTAGTTTAATCTAAATCAAAACTAGTCCCATTGGGATTTATACAAATTAATATATGGCCAAAATACAAACGCATGGCCAAATCAACCCTCCATCTAGTATATTTCAGCACACATTTAACTTCATTTTCATCCTAGTTCATCTTTTTCACTTAGTCTATCATTTTCGACTCATGTCCTCATTATTTCCTCTTCATTCCTACTTCAACTTTAACTCAATATCAGACACAACAACTTATGATCTATGTTTGATCATTAACCTAAAAATAGAACATATAACAATCATTCATAAATCAAATTTCTGCACTTTTTTTAACCCCGTTTTGGTACTCATTTTAACTCTAATTCATCTCTACATCAATTTATGAATCATTAATCATCACAAACACAAAATTAGTACATCCATATGCTCATTTATTCACTCACAATTCACATATATATACATTACCATTTTATGCCCATTTAACCCTAGTCTATCATTAATAAGTTTCATTTAACAAACTAAGAAGAGTAATAACATAATAGTTACTTTTTTTAACTTCAAGCTCTTCAAAAATCTCTAAGAAACCCTAGCTTTCCTTGAACCACTTGATCAACATCAAATTTGGTGGGATTAGGTGGGTTTTTATCAAGAAAAAAAGATAGAAAGAACTTTGAAGTAGCTAGTGATGTAAGAAAGCACGGTTCAACATTTATGTTTGGAGAAGAAAGTATCGTGATAATATGAAGAAGAGAGAAGAAAATATGAAGAAGAAGAGAAGAAAAGAAAGCATTTGGTAAAGTTAAGAAAACAAAAGGGACGTTGGTCTTTAAAATGTGGGTATTGGGGATTAAAACAAATGGTGTGACAAGTGACACTTGTCACTTGCCACATGTCACTTCCTTATAATCTCCCTTTGGTCTTTTACATGGTTAGCCCATTTGTGTCACAATTCTAATCCAATTTTCTCCCAATTTTTAATATATCTATCATTAAATCCTAATGCCACTTTTCAATCATTTTTGCTACCATCTAGTATTTATTTTTACTACCATTTAACGACCATCATGCCACTTGACATTTTTCCTAGTCCAAAAATTACTCATAATTCCAAAAAATTCTCAAATTTCTCCAAAATGTAAATCAGTAATTTAATTCTTCAAATCAATTTTTAGAACAAAATATTCACTATCCACATCATAATCACGTTAAATCAATCATTTATACCTGGAAATGTCAAATGAGTGCATGAACAAATAATTATAATGTGTGCAATAATCATTGACACATATATGATGTTATTTTATGCATGAGTATGAAATGCATTTCTCTAATCTCTCATTGCTAGTTCTCATGTATGGTATTTCTGGGCTCTAACCCTAATATGGGAACGGGATGTTACACTTACTAAGAAATCCTAAGTAAATCTCTTTGTTGCTTAATATTGTATTTTTGTCAGCTTACAAGCTTGTAAGGTTACACTTTTGTAAGGCTTTTCAATGTGTTTATTCTTCAATACAATTTATTTAACTTTAACAAATGTGTTATATTTTGTTTTTAAGCCTTTTTTAGCTCCAAAAATAAATAAGGAATGAATTTGGCCAAGTTAGAGCCAAGTTGGAAGATTTTTGGCATGAATTCGGATGAAGATAAGTAGAACACACACTTATGTTCAAAATATAAGTCAAAAAAGATTCTATATTATGCTTTGTGTAGGCTATTAGTATGTTCTATTTTCTTAAAGAACTTGATACATAAACAAAAAATGGCCTAAACACAGACCAGTGTACATGACCTTTAAACTTATGTTATAAAGATGAAAACTCACAGTGTCATTTACAAATATAATCTAGCATAGGTATAACATGGAATTTTATTAGGGACCTATGTTGGTAGTGATTTATATGTATTAAGATTCTTTTAGTTGTGAAGAAAGTGGGCCTAGTACTAGACTATGTTAGAGCCATATTGGGTGAGATACTTTGAATTTTTAGGATGTTGTGAAAATAAAGAAGCTTTTAGAAGAAGTATAGAAGGCTTTTTAAGTGTTTGCACATCTAGACCTTAATTATCAATTGATTGTTCCATTCTTAGTCTTTACTTTGATTTGTTATTATCTATTAGTAATTTTATATATGTTAATCTTTTGTTTTAATTCATTCATTAATTTCTTTGATCAGATAATAGAAAGATGGTTAGTACTAGTAGTTATAGTCCTTGTGAGATTGACACTTTTACTCACTTATCTATATTATAGGAACAATATATGCATTGACCTAATGATCTTTAGTATCTTTATTAAACACATATATCATACACAATCAAAATGAAAGAAACACCCTATTGTAAATATTTTTGGTAACTTGATTAGGTCACCATATGCCTATTAACACAACTATTTAACTTTAATCTTTTCACTATATTAAAGCCATCTAAGGGAAAGAACTTCTTTTAATATATGCATCTCGTAGGGGAAAAGAACTTGAAAGAAAACAAATACTCAATCTACAATAGAATCATCATCTCCTACTTTAATATCGACGAGGAATAGACAGTTTACTTAGAGTAACCTACATGCTAAAAATAAGCCGATGGATACTACTCCAAACACTTTATGTACTTTTTAAATTAAATTTGTAACCTATACAGCGTAGAGGGGTTTTTTTTGCATTCCTATCAATCCATTTCAAAAAGGACAAAAGGGCTAATTAGCCCATAACATTTTCACAGATGTACAAAATAGCCCCTAATGTGTCACAATGTTCAAATTGAACCAAACTAGACCCTAACGATTGGAAAACATTCATATTGCATCCTGACCACTGATAGCGATAGGCCACCATCAGTTATCTACTAACATGGCTTGTTAAAATGTGACGTGGATTCTTTTCCAATTTTGTGGATGTGGGACTCACCAATTGCTGACGTGTACATAGAGGTGAGTCCCATATTTAGATGAAACGTAGTGTTTCTGCGTAAGGAGGAGACACTATATTTCAAATCAAACCTCCCTCATATGCAGAGTTTCAAACCAATCTTTAAGTTTCCACGCTGTATTTCGAACAAACCTTATCCCTCACGTAGTGTTTTAAACATAAATCCCTATCTACCATCTTCTTCATTTCTATACAATCCTTAGTCGTGTGCTTCTTCCTTCTTCATCCCTTTGTGTTCTTCCTCAGAAGATTGGAGCGTAATTATTTGTTAATGTTGTTACACATATCAAGTAACTCAAATCACACACTCATCAGGTGTCTATATCTAGTGGGTGACATTGCATCGTGGTAGGTCCATTGTTGTCTACCTTTTGTGTTTTGTGTTGCGCCCTAAATTTACTTGTTTATGTGCTTATTGTTTAGCTCAGTTTATGCTTGTTTGCTTACGATTGTATGATGTGGTCCCCTATAATTATTGTGGTGCTGGATGTAAGTTATGGTCCCCTACACTTGTTGTAGTGTTGGATGTAAGTCACAGTCTCCCCTACAATTGTTATTGAAGTTGGTGTACTAGTTTAGGCCTCACTAAATGCTGACAATGGTGTCATCAAAACTGGGGAGCCAAAAATGAAGTGTAAATAATAGTTTACTTTCATCAAGACACCTCTTGATTGCTAAAAATTCTATGATTACATCTATTATCATATCCTTGATTAGTGGCAAAGTTTTGTTGAAAACTTAATGTTGTAAAGCATATAAATAAGGTAAACATAAGTTTTATAACTTATATCTAATGATAGTACTTCTTTAAATGAGTTCCATTCTAACGTGAGGCATTACAAAGCCAATTAACCTCTTAAGCTAGGAACCTCCAGTCATACATTCTTTACATTTTATATCCATATCTAATTTTATGGAAGCTTGTTCTGAGAATTCTAACCTTTTATGACTAAGTCCACTTTGGAAATTTTTGTTATCTTATCTTGTTTTAATTTAATTGTCTTTATTCATAATCTTTATAACAAAATCAATGCATTATTTGATTAAATCAAGTTGTAAGTGTAGTTAAGTACCATTTTCCTGTGAGTTATAGACACACTCTTAGATATGGTAATATTATCTCTGTAAGAATCAAGGCTTCAACTTAAAAGTGAGATTAAAGGGTGTTTCTCTAAAAGTCAATCTTAGTGTTGCTAGGTATACTCATAACATGTTAAAGATCTCTTTCTTTTAGCGTCCTTGAATTTGGTTTTCAAACTTTATATTACCGTTCTATCTGTGATCTCATCTAGTTCATTGGCTTATAAGTATGTAATAGATTTATTATTTTTTAAAAATTTTCAACACTTTGTAGAAACTCCTAAACTCCTTGTTGTCAAATTATCATTGTTTGTAGTTATTATTAGTAGAAATGAATTAATTCCTACTTATGGAATTCTCTTTTAGAAAACTTTTTATTGCTTTTTCTTTCATATTCACTAAGGGTTAAGCTTTAAACTACCTTGTGAAATAGTCCGCAAAAACTATGAGAAATATAAATTGTCTTATTCTGGGAGGAAATCCAAGGTTATCAATTTCCCATTAGGTGAAAAGAATGAAACTTAATATTGCATAATAGTAATATTTCCAATCCTTGCGTAAAACTTATTAAAACCTTGATAGTAATATTGCACAAAATGTTGAACGCAAGGTTTTAATAAGTTTCCATCTTTTCTTATAAAAGTGTTCACATTTTGAGTCGAATTGTCTGTTATAACCTTATGAATTTTAAGAACTTGGCTATTTAGGCTCCCATATTATACATAATTAGGCTTCTGTATACATTATCAACTTAGGATTAAGAATTGGATTTGTTGTCAGCCAATGAGAAGTTCTTCATATTACTATGACAAATTCTTCATATTAATACATATATTATCAATTTGTAGATTCGATCATTGCTTATGTTATACTCTAATTGCATAATTATACATGTGGTATCCATTATGTTGTTGATAACATCATTTGAATGCATGCTTTTTGGTGATAGACTTGCCTTTGTAAATTTGTTAACAATAGGTATATGATGAGGGAATATGGAAGCATAAGGTTGTTTTATGGTGGAAAGTTTGTTGTAGAGACAAAGTTGGAATATATTAATGGGCAATTAAGTACTTTCGATAAATTAGAATGGGATTTTGTTGGCTATAGGAAAATATATGAGATGGGGAAGTAACTAGGATACCTTCAAGTCGATAAAGTCGATTATAAAGAACTCGATTTAAGTTTAGTGAGTCTTTGAAGTTGATTGTGTTAAGTCAAAAGGACTTCACGATGATTAATTTTGATGACAAAAAAATAATAGTAATGTTAGAAATAAATGAAAATTTTGACAATTGTGTTAAGTGTGCAGACGAAGTGCAAAACACAGACGAAGTGGAAAATACAGACACAAGGAAAAAATATTAGTTCTTTACTTTACCTTACAGCAAGTAGACCTGATATTCTGTTTAGTGTCTGTTTATGTGCCAGATTTCAAGCAGATCCTAGAGAATCTCATTATATTGCTATTAAAAGAATTTTGAGATATCTATCAGGTTCTATTAATCTTTGCTTAATGTATGAGAAAGATAAAGATTTCAAGTTAATTAGCTACTGTGATGTTGATTACGTTGGAGATAGGATTGATAGGAAGAGTACAAGTGGAGGCTGTCACTTTCTTGACCATAATCTAGTTTCATGGTCTAGTAATAGGCAAAGCTCAATTGCACTATCTACTGCAGAAACTGAATATATATCTGCTACAAGCTGTTGTTCACAGACGTTATGGATTAAGTATCAGTTAGAAGATTATTCAATAAAAGAAGAACAAATCCCAATCTTCTGTGACAATACAAGTGCTATCAACTTATCGAAGAATCTAATACAACACTCAAGGGTAAAGTATATCGAAGTTCGACATCATTTTCTACGAGACTACGTATAGAGGGGAATCGTTAGTCTTCAGTTTGTTGAGATAAATCATCAACGGGCAGATATCTTTACTAAGCCTTTGAATGAAGAAAGATTCAAAGAAATTAGACGAAACTTGAATATGGTAGTGTTAACTAACCAATTGTCTAACACGTCATGACCCAGATGATTTTTACAGAAGGAAGATAAAAGTCATAAGTCTTCAAAAGCCAGTAACTGCAAGTTACAGACGGTAATTATTTTTAGAGGGAAACATATAGGAAATCCTATCAAAAGGTTTAGAACATCACCGACTCTAGAATACTTTTGAAATCCTCTTAAATAGATTTTGCAGGACTCTACTCCTGATATCAAACCCTTTCGATTCACATTATCATCTTCAGATATTAATCTCAATTGAGAAGTTTCTACTGTCTAAAGATCACAATAGAGCAGGCTATGATTTATGGAAAACATGTTGACTTCAACTCCTTGAAGAAGAATCAGATGGATATTGAATCAGAAGTTGATACAGCCAGATGGAAAAACTTCTTTCAGGTTCGTGAAACAGTTTATCTAAATAAAGTTTATGAGTTTTGGAAGAATGCAAAAGTAGTAGACGATACTATAGTATCAATGGTGGATAGATTGTCGGTTATTGTGACACTGGAGCTAATCGAGAAGATTAGTGAATGTCCATGTGTTGGAGCAG